>JAFMOD010000474.1:32733-282209 GCA_019802435.1 Corydoras maculifer | reverse complement strand
AAAATAAAAAAATAAATGAGAAAATTTACGGAAAAAACTTTTTTTTTTTTTCGTCAATTACGGTCATAACGAGAACTACAAAATTATCTATATTCTTTTTTTCTTAATAGAATTGTAAAATATTATATTATACAATATATATATATATATATGTTATAATATAATATGTTATGCGGCACGGTGGCTTAGTGGTTAGCAAGTTCGCCTCTCAGCACTAGGGATTCCCGGTTCGAATCCCCATATGGGTGGAGTTTCCATGTTCTCCTCGTGTCCGCGTGGGTTTCCTCCGGGTTCTCTGGTTTCCTCCCACAGTCCAAAAACATGGATCAAGTCAATTGAATTCTCAAAATTGCCCCATATAGAGTGTGTCTGTGTGAGTGAGTGTGTGCCCAGCGATGGATTTGCGCCCTGTCCTGGGTCTATCTGCCCAGCGCCCAAGACGTTCTCCCCTGGATACGCATGGGGAACCCCACCGCGACTCTAATAGAGGATAAAGCGGGAGATGATGAATGAATGAATGAATAATATGTTATACAATATATGTTATAATATAATTTACAACTGGACATGGTGTCTTAGTGGTTAGGACTTTCGCCTCTCAGCACTGGGGATCCAGGTCCGAATGGAGTTTCCATGTACTCGCCATGTCTGCGTGGGTTTCCTCTAAGTTCTCTGGTTTCCTCTCACAGTCTAAAAACACTGTTTTAGGTTAAATTGCCTGCTCAAAATTGCCCATATCTAAAATTGCCACATATAATATCTGTATGTGTGCCAAGAAATGGATTGGTGCCCTGTCCTGGGTGTTTTTGCCATTCATATTTAAAAGTGTCCAAAGAATTGTGCGTGTAAACTTTACATTTATAGAAAATGACCATGAGTGCAGCTGTGCCTCATGGAGGTCAGTTCTGTCTACACGAATTTAGATAGAACAAGGCAGGCCCAGATGAGCTTTAACAATGTCCTCCAGCACTTCCTTTATATCACTCAGTCACTTTAATTCAGAAGATCTACTTTTTGGCAAAATAGACCTTGTTACACCCTAATAGAACTTTTCATTGAATGCTGACCTTGTGCTTCTTTTTAGGGAAGGTCTCTGCATTTCTGTACTGACTCACACAGCGAGGAATCAGTTATAGTGGCTGATGGGAAGACCGTGCCTTATTCTCTAAAGTCCAAGTTGCTGACACTCATCCCGTAAGTGATTTCCTTCTTTTGACTCCTATTCCCCAAGTGGCATATGTTAACAGCTAGTATAAGATGATCGTATTGTGAAGCAAACAATTGCATTTTAATTTACCTAAGGTTTATTCACATTCAGTAGAGAATTAAGACAATGGAGTTTTAAAACGGTGCTTAAAGTCTTTTGTCTCTCGTTATTTTTCACTATTCGTTCTTTCTTTTGCAGTGTATGCACAATGTTTATTGAATGATGGCATAATTATTACTCCCTTATGAATACATAAAATAAAACAAAGAACGAGAAATTGTTAACACTTCACATGGGCTTGAACACCTGCAAACACAGATGCAAAGCAAAATAATCTTACTTTTTCTGTTTGATGTGAAACTAAGTAACATCTGAAAGCACAGCTGTATACGCTGAATGAACTTTCCCCACCAATGTTGCTACTTAATATGAACTTCCTTTTAGTTTGCTATAACATTATTATTGTTTTACAACTTAACCCAGTTTATAGTGAACTGATGTGTTTAAGGGGTTTAAAGTTCTTAACGATTTCAGATTGAAGTTGTCATTTACCTACAGTTGATTCAGCGGTGTTTTACACTATTTCCTTAACTCACATGATGAAAAAGAGGAAATTGAGGTTCCTAAAAGAAAATTTGGAACTGTTTTGAACAGTGCATGTTTTTTTAAATGGACACTATAGACAGATGTATGTGGATATTAGTCCTAATTTTTTGTTACTATTAGTAATTAATTATGAAGGTAAATACTGTGTAATCAAGTTTGTACTAACAGACCATCAACATGATGTGTTTAATTTATTTAATCATTATCTTGCGTGATGTACAATTTAAACTTTGACTGACATAAATACAAACAACATTCTTAACAAATTATCTAAAATATGTGTTGCAAATGTGTAACTAAGCCTTTTTGGTGCCTGAGCCTCTGTAACTATAGTAACTTCTACTGTATATTGATTACAACTAATAATTAAGCACATGTGCACATTTGCAAAAAAACCTACACAAATGCACATACCAACTTATATTCCTATGTTCATGGTCCTGTGAACATACCATGGTGATAAACCAGGCACTTTAGGGCTACAAACTGTCCATATGCAGTATCACAGCTGGCCAACTCATAGGGGGCTCCTGCAGAACAGTTTTTTCACTCATAAAAGTCCATCATATCTGTCTCTGTGCACCCATGTGCCCCCCTTCTCCATCCCCATGTGCCCTGATTCCTGCCCGCTGTTGACCTCAACTAGTAGTTGTGGAGCAGCTGTGGACTGCATTCCTCAAGCACCGGCTCTGAAAAATGCCAGAAATGGAGCTTGCTATAAGAGGTCTAAAATGTGGTTCTCATTAAAGCCTATTACAACTATGGACCAGACGTAAAGATAAGGATAAAATATTATTAAGCATCTTTTGCTTAAGCTAAGAAGACACTTGCTAGTTGAGTATTTTTAGGGACTCATATTTAAGCAGCTAAGAAATTAAATTATATTCAAGGTCAGTTGAATTCTTCAAATTACCCCATATAGAGTGTGTTTGTGTGAGTGAGTGTGCCCAGTGATAGATTGGTGCCCTGTCCTGGGTATATCTGCCCAGCGCCCGAAACGTTCTCCCCTGGATGGGCATGAAGAAATTTTATTTTGAAATTTTATTAGTTTTTGAAAATTAGAGATTAAAAGAAAATTCATAAATATATATTTGAAGTGCAAAACCAAACTAACAAATGTTATTCATTTGAGATTATTTGGGTGAAGTAGTGAAGTACATTATTTTTGTGTTTAGTCATGTACTATCATGCTTATACTAAGGAAATCCCTTGTCACAGCCCTAAGTGCTGGGCATAATGTGCGGAATTCCCTCCTCTTGAGTTAATGCAGCACTCTCTGCTTTTTCCGTCCAATCACAAACCACCTCAGAGAAGGTCTTTCTTTATTTGGGCACAGGACATAGAGAATCAGAGATCCTGTAGCCTTGGCACTAAGTTTACTGACATTGAGAACAAAGAAGTTAAAACAGCTGAAGGTTTTATAATAATAGAAGGTAATATATAATAAATAAAACAGTAATATTCCACTGCGGTGTCCACCCATAGTGTCAAACTTTAGTTTGTTTACTGCCTGTTCTAGATCATTATTGATTATCTAGGACAATATATTACATTTGCAAATTATTTTTTATATGTTTATAGCATAAACCTTTAATTTTTATTAAAAAATTTAATAATAATAATAATAATAATAATAATAAAAATAATAATAATAATAATAATAATAATAATTATTATTATTATTATTATTGTAATAATTATAATAATAATTATAATAATGATAATAATAATAATAATAATAATAATAATAATAATAATAATAATAATAATAATAATAATAATAATAATAAATATTTGGACATAATTGGCTATTTCCTAAAAGGAGCTATAGGAAACAACAGCAATGGAGCAATTTAGTTTTTAGTTTATTGTTTCTCTAAATTAGCTATACAAATGCATATATACCCATGTATACATGTAGTTAAGACCACAGTATAGGGGATCCAGGTTCAAATCCCAAACCGGGTGGAGTTTCCATGGTCTCCAAAGTCCAAGAACATGGATTCAATGTAAATTGACTGCTCTAAATTGCCCTCATATAGTTTATAAATGTCTGTCTGTGTGAGTGTGTGCACGAATCGATTCAAGACCCTGTCATAGGGTGTATCTGCGCAGTACTCAAAATGTTCTATCCTGGATTAGCACAGGGAACCTACCAATGGCACTAGTCCATAATATAAGATTAGGCATAAGCTTAATGTTCCTGTAAACTTCCTGAGACATGTGCTAATGAGAGAGTCTGATGAAAGATTCCAATGAAGGATTTTTTTAAATGGCAACTAATGAACCTCAATTCAACCTGACCTGTATACACAAGGTCTTACAGTGTCAGCTCGCACTATCCATCACTCAACTGGAAATAAATGGGGCATAATGGTAAAAGACCCAGTAGGACCATACTGTTAAAACAAAGACATAAAAAGTCTGAACTTATATGAAAAAGCCACAATCCTTCTGAAAGGATGCCCTACACAAAAATGAGACCAGAATGGGCATGTAAAAACAAATAGTAACAGCCCTTACAGATAAACATTGTGGATGTTGCTACTTCTGCCACTTGATATGCATTAACTAAAATATAATACTTCAAAAAATCATTAAGCTAATAATCAAGCGCTGGGGGTTGTGTTCATTGTTCAAATGCAAATAAAAGAAATAAAAACACAAATTCTACAGCATAATTAATTGCAACAATGTTCTGAAAAGTAATCAATTTACTGAGAAATGTTTTGGAGTACCAGTGTTTGTGGCCATATAGTAAATAGATAAGGTGGCTTAGTGGTTAGCACATTTGCCTCTCAGCACTAGGTTCGAATCCCCATCTGGGTGGAGTTTCCATGTTCTCACCGTGTCTGCGTGGGTTTCCTCTGGGTTCTCCGGTTTCCTCCCACAGTCAAAAAACATGGATCAAGTCAATTGAGTTTTCCAAATTGCCCCATATAGAGTGTGTATGCATGCGTGTCTGTGTGAGTGAGTGTGTGCCCAGCGATAGATTGGGGCGCCCTGTCCTGGGTGTATCTGCCCAGCGCCTGAATCTTTCTCCCCTGGATGGGCATAGGGAACCCCACCGCGACCCTAATATAGGGTAAAGCGGAAGATAATGAATGAATGAGTAAATAGATGAGTAAAACACAATTTGAATAAACAGCCTCAGATAAAAAGACACTAATGAATATTACTGCATTCCATCAAACATTTTATCATTTAAAAACAAAAGATTATGTCTGTGTTCCTACACCATTTCTGTACTAAATTGCAGTCCTTGCTGAAGTCAATATTAAAATCATTACATATCTTATACTCCAGCAACTGTATTGTTCTTAAAGTGTTGTAGTCGATAAACAGATTTGAAAATGTATTAATTGCACTGGTTCTTTGACTGTGCTAAAAACCTGTGAACATGATGTTTTTATAACATTATGGTAAATTACTGCTGGGTCATGTAAAAATGCAACTGATGCCTGACAGCTGATTTAATACCAATGGGTAATATCTTGACAAGACTGGGAACTGACTTCCAAAACAGCAGACAGTAGGACTTTATTCTCACATGCAGCAGTATACAAATATTACAAGTTATTCCTCTGCCAAGCTGCAAGGTTAAAACAACAGAAAAGAAGAACAGACATTTTGTTAACATGTAGATTGGTCTTTAGAGATTATAAAAACCCTTTCTCAAATCCAAGTAGTAAAACATATGGTCCGATTGGGTGGTCAAAACCAGAACTTACTAGATACAAATATACTCTGCAGACAGCATGACAAACAATAAGCTTTTCTTTCAAAAGTGAAATAGGATCCTTTAAACATCTACTTTGCAACTTCACATATTATGTATAATGGCTGGACCATTTTATTAGGCTCTGAATTTAATCTTTTAATCACCGGGCATGGATGTGATTCTGGGACTGGTATCCCAACTAGTGATTAGGATAAATACAGGAGAATTCATGTAAAAAAAATGAAAGGGTATTACTTGTCCAATCTCATATCTACAAAAATAACTGAAAGACCATTAGTTGAGCATGCACTGGAAGAATGCAAAGATAAGTAAATAGGCAACATTAACATAAACCACAAAGAGAATTTACAGCCCCTGTGCTGCAGCAGCACATCAGAGAAAAAGAGACCAGTCTACGTGCAGTCTGATTTCACACTCAAGTCCTCTTTCGAGGGATGATCTAGATTTACACTTGGCTGAACTCTACCGCCTGCATTTTTCCCATACTGCAATATTAAAGCAGAAATTTATGGACCATTTGCACTAAATATATAGGCAAAGTGAATTCATGATAAATATCTTATAGTACATTCTAAAACAGAATACAACATGTGGTATTTCATATAAACCAGGCATAAATAATAAAGCCACATAAACTCTTTTTATGTTTAATTAAAAACTGCAAATACAAAAACTGCAGTAACCAAAGTGTCCATTCATAAAGAGAGGTTAATACCATCTCATCTTATTATATCACACTTAATTCTTTACAATTTTATCTTTAATATTTTGTTTTTTTTCTCTTGTACTTTTTAAGTTTTTTTTATATATATATATTATCTTTATTTTACTGTTGATGCTAGTCTTACTGAGAGCTACCAAACAAAGTTTTGTTCTATAATCAATATGACAATAAAGACAATAAAATTTTATTTTATCTTATCTTATCTTATCTTATCTAATCTTATCTTATCTTACAAGTTTCTCCATGTCCATCCAGAAGAGAATGATTTAACCATAGGGCAGATACACCCAGGGCAGGGCACTAATGCTTCACTGGGCAATATTAACATTAAAGTATTAATAAATAATGTATAAATAAAGCAAATTAACACATCTAAAGACATAATGATAATAAACACCAACTAGATTCTGTAGAGAACCACCAAACAATGTGTTTGATGTCTGAAAGTTTCAATGTCCTTTTAATGTCTTAACGTCTCTCCATTCAATGTTGACCTTGCAGAACAGAGGAGTTCTGCACTGTTCAGGTGCAAAGACATTTCAAAACACTGAATTATCGCCTAAATATTTATGAAAGGCTGTTTGAAGACAATGGCATATTTCTCTATGCTATTGTATGGGGTAACGTTGAATGCGCAAGCAAGAAGCCTGGGGAAGGAATCTTTACTCAGGTAGTGTGTCACGTTTCCCTGACCTCTGCTGGCTAGAACAATTCCAGGGCGCCTCCTGTCTCTCCATCCACTTCCTCCGTGTGGCTTTCCCACGCTCAGCATGTGGACAGTGAAGGAAGTCTACATGGAAACTTTGTAGACAAAGCTTAAGGTCCAAATCAGTATTGGGTGGGAGGAGTAGTATTTCCTAATTGTGGAGCACTGTATATGATGCTATTATTACAAGGATAATCAGTGCACTGAAATGCAAATCCCATTCATGAGGCGTATTGATTAGATTAAAACAAAAAATCAAGACAGTTCCATTCTTTCTAGAAACCAATGATCTATGCAGTGCACTTTGGGTAAATTTTTAGTGTTCAATTTTAACCCAAAATAAACAATCAAGCTGTTTTATATTGGTCTTGCTGGTTGTTCCAGCCCAGTTTAGACAGAGTTGAAGCCAAATCAGTGTGCATTGATGGGTCTAAACTCCCTCCTGTGTAATAAAAAGAAACTACATGTACCTGATCTAATATCCAGACCATCAAGCAACACAGGTGATAAAATGCAGAATGCAACAAAAAAGTTTTGCAATAAACTAGTGAGTCTTAATTAAGATTATCATTTATATCCAATGTGACAATATGTGTCTGGTAAGCTAAAAAAGAATCTTAAACTGCTTGTTCTACATTTTTGAGATTGCTCTGTTTTGTTGAACCAGGCTGTGAGTCAATTTTTCCATTCGGCTCAGAAAGAGCTGCACATTATAACTGTGAATTTAAATTTCAACCCATAAATAGGCCAGAAAATGAAAAATAAAAAATTTGGCAAAATATGATCTCAGGGGTTTCATAGGAGTTTTAGCACGCTTACCTGTTGTGGAGGTCAAGCAGAGGAGAAGTGTGGCTATGAATCCCGTGCTTTCTTTCATTGTTAGTTGTGAGGGGTGATGATGCTGATGGGCTGCAGAACGGGACGTTCCGTGGTTCCAGCTGCAGGAACCGTGCGCGCCTTTACGCACCTCCTCCAAACTGGTCGCAATCGGTTGATGATGTTCTTTTAAGGATAACAGAACCTGTTTGCTGACAGGTTAATAAAGAGATTTATAATCCACCACGATTATCCCAAAGTCATCACATCTCGAACTGAATTGTGGACGTGAGAAGTGAGTATGTCCTCATTCCGAACAGGTGCTAGATGAGTTCTATTATTCTGGTCCAAAGAACGTAAAACATTAAAAATGAAAAGAACAGCGAATATTAGTTCCAGGGGCACAATAACGAGCAGTTTTCAGAGAATAAGTGAAGTTCTCTGTTGGTTCCCGGAATAATGACTGATGCAGTTCTGCTGCTGCTCGCGTTCCACGCGCTTTATAGGAAACGCGCTGCAACGTCACCGTGCGTTAAAGTCTGAGCGCGCAACTGACAGAGACCAACCTACAACAGACGAGCAATATGTTCTGTTCCACAAGCCATTTACTGACAAGTGAAATTACTTACAAGTGATACATATATAAATAAAGGTGTCAAATATTTTTTCATAGAAACTCAGTACACCAGGAGAGACACTGAAGCAAATGTTTTTTATGGAATATTTTGTTTTTTATATTTGTTTTAAACAAAAGTAAAGCCAGTACGCAAAAAAAACTTTCTTAAAAATGTATATATCATAGTAAAAAAGGCAAGCAAAGTTTAAGCTAGTCTACACTGTTAAAATAATTAATTCTACATTATTTTAACTCAGAAGGTACATGGCTGTCACTAGGGCAGTACCCTCAAATATATCTTGCTTTAGAGCTTGAAAGCATATACATATACATTTAGGCTACTAGAAAGGACAAACAGTTGGTTTAAAGTCCAGTTACCCCCCCAGGGGAAGAGAAATTGACTCCAATTTGACCTTTTTTTCTCACAGTGTACACAATTGATTTGCTAATTGTCTTACTGAGAGGCACAAAGATAAAGGGATTGAAAAGTAGAAGATTGATTTTATTGATGATTTCTATAAAAAAAAAAAACAACCGATGAGTGACATGAAAACAGGAACAATGATGGTACAGTTTAGGGAAAGCCCGTTTTTATTGTAGCATGACTGTGTTCTGTGCACAGACAAAAGTTTGTAGAGGCATGGCTTGTTGAGTTCTCTGACGAACATAACCTGCACTTGAATCACCTTTAGTATCAACTAAAATGTAATTGCGAATAAAAGTGACTATAATCACAAATGCTTTTTGGTAAATAGGTAGAAATTCATCATATGCATTCCAAAATGTTGTAGAAAGGCTTCCCATTATGGTGTAAAAAAAGTTCTGATGTGATTCATCAACAACAAATATTACAATACTATTACAATCAACTATACAACTATGTTCTCTATCAAACAGTTTATTTTATGTGTAATTGTGTAATAGGTCTTAACACATGTTGGTATGCTTAGATATCAAAGGCCATTTTTAATTTAGAAAAACAGGAAACATGTCTAGATTAGGACATTGTAAATAATCAGACATGAATGCTTTTGCTTCTACTGACCATTCGTTGTCTGTAAGATTAACAAAGCTAACTAAAATTTTGAGGTTACAATCAATGGCTTTAAGCCCATTTAAAAGCCATATTTATAGTGATATGGACGTCATGAAAACATATTGCTGGTTTTCTGGTAATTTTTTTTAAAACACTAAAGCTTAATTCTTTTAGAAATATACCAAATATATAACTGCACATACGATTTATTAAATTATTTAGCCATTATGATTATTACAAGGATAAAACAGTCCTACATACAGCCTTTAGAGTTGTACACAAGTCCCATGGGGCTGATAAGACTTTGTTGGAACAATTGCTGGAAACCACGAGCTGATAGAAATGGACTTAAAAGTGTTCATTTTCACTCTAAATTTCAGAACTCAATAGGAGGTCCTGAATAAATACGTTTATTTGGCTTTAATCGTTTATTTATTTTATTTTTTAGGAAGAAATAAAGAAAAAAGAAAGAACATTTGACTAAACAAGTTAAACAACCGTTGTTAATAATAAATATTTTCATTATTTACTGTTCCTATAATAATGTTTATACAATTTCATAAGATGATAATATTGAAAGGTTTGAATGAAATGTTACGGAACGTCGGATTCGCGTTAGTGACAGAGGAAACATTATGTTTTAAGCGACATCTTGTGGTCATTGTGCAACATTGCACCCTGGTGGAGTTCTCGAGGCGTTTATAAAGCGACTCAGCGATTAACATTAAATGAGCAACAAAGCGCGAGACAAACATTCTGACTGAACTGTTTGTAGCGACAACATTTTCGACAAAATTCACTTCATACAGTTTACTTTTCGACTTATTTTCTAGATTTAAGCAAATTCCATCGTTTCTAATAAAACCATGGTGTTTGTTGTCCGTTTGAAAGGTAAGACTTTGACGTGGTTTGACACAAGCTGTCGAGTTAATTATCTTTAGCTAACATCCGTCACCAACGCCTCTATTAATAATCTACAGTAAATTACGAATTAGAAAAGATATTATTTTAGTTAAATTCTCGATGTATAAAAATATTTTTGCAAGTATGTATTCTGTAGGCCTATACACTTTTGCTCTATTGCGTTTAATGCATATACAACTACAGGCGTGTTGTTTACTAAATAATTAATACACAGCTAGTTAAAGCCCTGAATTTACCTTAATGAAATGCTTTTGTAATGAATTAGAATGCTGCTTGTGAACAAACCTATGTACTAATCTTAATATCAGTATCTGACCCCCAAGGGTTTTTTTTTTAGCCACATGACTACAGACTAACTACTGAGGCAAGACTAGTTCTAGAAATATTGTTCATTCTGTAAAATATCTTGTTTTGTCTTACTTCTTAACTTTAGGTCTTTTAGAGAAGCTTCTAAACAGTCCAAGTAATGATTCTGTGTCTGAAGTTATAAATGAGCTGTTTGAAGAAGTTTTCAACCTCAAAGAACCTATTAAAATCCAGGATTCACAGGTATGTTCTAAAAGTCATGTCATAAAATTCATTGGGTTAATGTTTTTTTTTTCTTTTTAAGTTTTAAAGAGACGTTATTAAAATGATGCTCTGCAGTAATGGTGCTTGGATATGGAAATCACAAAATTCTAGTTTTTGAAAGCTTTAAATACAAATCATTAAAATCACAAGTCTTTAAATCTGTAAATATGAATACACCTACAGTAAATTTATATAATCAATAAAAGCTGCTCTATAGTAGTTTAACCGTACAAAACTACTTATGCATTAAAGAAAATATGATGCACCCTTCCTATATTTTGGTGTATAAATAGGTTGGCGATCTAAAATATTGGATTCTTCTTTTAATGTAAAACTACTGTAGTAGCACATAATAAAAAAAAAGTTTCACAGTTGAAGTATTGTGTTTTTTATAGATTGAAGAAAATGCCATTCAGTTGTGGAACTGGGCTGTGACCAAAAATGTTGGTTCAGCTATTAACAAGCAGGAAAAAGCCAAAGGTATGTGTCTCTCATTATAGTTCATTAGAATAACAGTCACTTTCATGAAATAATTGTTTATGTGCAGACATCAGAGCTGGAGCATCACAAACAGCCCTTGACTTTTGTCAGTGACCAGCAGTGAGTTAGCTAATCATGTAGACATTTCTCTGTTGTGCTTTAGTCCGTCATGTGGCCTGTACCCTCTTATATTTCTGTGAGACTGACAACCCCTCAGAAAGTGCAGTGCGCAAGCAGATTTTGGTTTGTTCCTAAATAATTTTTTATCATTTTTTTTTTTTTTATTTTAATTATTATCATTATTCTTTATTCTTGACCATAAAATGTTGTTTTTATCAGATGGCTTGTAAAACAGGAAGAACTTGGCTCGACTGTGAAAAACCTAAACTTGCTGATCATTTTTTGAGTCTTGGTGTCAGTGTAAGTAGCAGGTGGAGAACATAAACAGTCTGAAATAGTAAATTACTTAAGTACATTGATATAATAATGTTGTGCTTTGGGTCAATTTAGAGCATTGAGAATCTTTACAGCAGACTGTTATCCTATGGAGAAGAAACTAGTGACCTCAACACACTGAAAGGAGAAGTTGAGCAAGACTTACTACGAGTTCTCTCCTATCAAGCTGAATCGGTGAGCCAGGCTTCAATATAATTTACCTACACACCTCTGATTTAAATCGACCCATTGAGCTAAATGTTAATGTTTTACAATTGTAGGCAGTTGTTCAAGGGAATCATAAACCAGCCACTTCATTAATGGAAAGATGTAAAGAAATGCTTTTGAGGCTCCCCAAGGAGGTGCATTATTTTAAAGAACTATATAAAAAGTTTATTTATCACTAGTGAAAAGAAAGTGTTTATGATTTGATAAAATGTCTTTTAGACTGGATATCTGTCACTGCTTTGCTACAATTTGGGAGTGAACACTTATAATCAAAAGAAGCACGAGGAAAGTTCATTTTGGCTGAGGTGAGTATTTTAAAGAGTTTTTCAGTTATTAAGGTAAATTAGTAATAAGTTAGGTTGTGTCAATGTTTTTTGTAAACTAAATATTTAATGATGGTTGGTGTTTCTAGCCAAAGCTATGACATAGGAAGGATGAATCCAAAATATTCCCCAGGACCAGAAATGCAAGTAGGTTTGTTGGTTAAATGTTTAGCATTTTTATTCACTGATACAATATTTACTGTAGTAATGAACTGTTCTTTTTTCAGGCTAAAGTCCTGAGACTACTAGCAACAGTTTATTTGGAATTAAATTGTGAGAAGAATCTTGAGAAGGCTCTTCAAGCTGTGAGCATGGCAAATGAGGTAACATATTTTCATTACTTGATTTTTTTTAAGGCACTTATTTAATTTAGGATCAAAAAGACTTATGCAGCCTATCCCAGTTCTTATTGGCTTTAGTACCTAAACACTGTATGATCCCAAACATACAAGCACATCAGTGAAGCACTGTGTGTGGTGTCATGGCTTAAGCCAGCATGAATTCGTCTAAAACAGGCCCAATGATATGTAGTACGTTTATCATCAATTCACACAGTGTCTGAAATGATCATTTCAAAATACAACAAATTTCAGGTTTTTAAACATTTTTGTCAATCAAGCCTTATTTATGTGTATGAATTTTGTAGGTATGACAACAATTATATAAATTCTATTAGTAATAAAATGGTGTGGAATTTAAATATTTAGTGTACTAGCCTGCCAAATACACACTAATAAGTTTGGCACCAGTATAACACCAAATAGTATTAGTGAGTTATACAAAACTTAAAGTTTAAAGACAGATAGTTTAAGGCATTATGACTAACTGGCTGGTTTAACAGATTTTATAATGATTTATTTTTTAATGTTTATAAATTTACTCCCCAAAAGCCTCTAAGTCTTTTAATATTTTGAAAAGGCCCAATTAGTTTTAATTGTTACAGGAACACTTGCATCCCGCAGGTCTTTATCTGAAGATCCGCATTTTGTTGAAGAGCAAAACACCAGATGAAGTTGTTACCCTAGGTTAGTAGATTACACCTAATCTTGTTAACTAAACTTTAAAGCACATGTGTATGTGTGTGTTTAAACATATCTCGTTGATGACATGTGCTGTGTTGTTTCACTCTATTGTAGAATTGACAGATTTACTTGAATATAAAGTTCCAATGGATATGTGCTTGAGCACAGTCAATCTATTGATAGCAGAAGATAGGTACCACCTAATAAAACAATACAAGCTTTATTATAATATAATTTTAAATATTATATGATTTTCCTCTAATGCATCAACAGGGAAGCTCTGGCCTTTAATTTTGTGAAGACAGTTTGTGTGCATTTTGAATCCTCTCCAGAGGTGGGCTCTGTCCTTCTGTTGTATATTCGATTGCTTTTGTTGAAAGGCAAAGAACTGCTAGGAAAGCAGAAAGTCGAAGATGTGATCACAGGTACTGTCAAATAATAGTTTTATAAGAGCTCAAATCAGTTTATTAATTGTGGAAATACAGAATGATAGCAGTCTGCTCTGATCACTGCTCAAGTGAATATTATGTTTTTCTGGTTTAAAGTTTAGTTCTCTTAACACCTCTGTCTAATTTTCGTTCAGGTCATTACACTGGAAAGCAGTTAACACCACAAACTCTTACCTCCCTCCATCTCCTTTTATGGGATAAAGCCAGAAAAAACTTTGAGGTCTTATTAATAGTCCAGTATTACTGACATTGCTATCTACTTAATGTTACTATCATGACTACTTCTACCATTAATACTGTATGCATGTTTTTGCTGCTCAGGCGGAAAACTACACTGAGGCACTTCAGTGGTACAACTATTCACTGAGCTTTTACAAGGCAGGTGAATTAGATCCAAACCTGGCCAAACTGCAAAGAAACCGAGCTTCATGTTTCTTCCACTTAAAGCAACTAGACAAAGTAAGCACACAGTTAAAATGCAAAAGTATTAAATATACAAACACAAAGAAATTTACACAGACACTTGTTTTAGTGAACAATAGACAAAGTGATTTTTTTGTTACAGGCCAAAGATGCTATTTTAGAGGCAGCCAGATGTGAACCAAATAATATCTTCACATATTTTTGTGTCTACAAAATTGCTGTTTTAGAGCATGATGTAGAAAAAGGTTAGTAGAGTTTATAAAATGTTTGCAACAATTACATTAACTGCTATTGTGTACATGGAGTAAATATGAAGAGAGTGATTACAGGGAGGGGCGGCATGGTGGCTTAGTGGTTAGCACGTTTGTCTCTCAGCGCTAGGGAATCCCGGTTCGAATTCCAATCTGGGTGGAGTTTCCATGTTCGCCCCGTGTCTGCGTGGGTTTCCTCCGAGTTCTCTGGTTTCCTCCCACAGTCCAAAAACATGGATCAAGTGTATTGAATTCTCCAAATTGCCCCATATAGAGTGTGTCTGTGTGAGTGAGTGTGTCTGCCCAGCGTCCGAAACGTTCTCCCCTGGATGGGCATGGGGAAACCCACCAATGAATGAATGAATGAAGGGAAGAAGTAAAGCATGTAGTAAAGCAAATATACAAAGTTATTTTATTTATGCCATTTGATAAAATGTATTTTGAACCAATACACAAAATCCAAATTAAAATATACACTTTTATTGTGTTAAACTTTGTGCCACTCAGCTGCAGAGGCTTTACGAGAAATTGTGGTTTTGGCTAAAATGCCAGTGAGCAGAGAGGAAAAGCTTCTGGTGACAGAGAGTGCATCAGCAAACCTCCTTAGCCTGGCTGCTCAAATTGCCCTAGAGGTAAATGAAAGGATTATATGAATAGTCAAATTATTCTTACTTCTGTAATCATCACAGATGTTCCCACTGTACTCGACCATTACAGTGCTGTGAGTGCTATTATTCTAGTTTACAGTAAATGAGAGTATTGTTTACTGTAGAACAAGCAGCAGATGATCGCCGTGAAAGCTCTGGAGAGTCTGTGTGAACACTCAAAGGATGCAGCACAAGTAGTGACTGCCCTCAGGTCTGTCACACGATAATTTATTTAAGACATATATTCCATAAAATGTATGATTCCAATTTAATCCCATTTTAGGTGCTTAGTTAGACTTGTGATTTCAACAATGCAGGATACCTGTGAAGAAAACAGGTTGGTGGATGTATGACTAAATAATGACAGTTAAATACACAATGAACAGTTTGTTGAGTTGTCTAAGAACTCATTAATTTACTGTGGCTTATATTTTTACATTTTTAGATTAAAAAGAGAATCCAGTCTTGATGTCCTTTTGTCTTATCTGAAGCTGGGTGCGTAGCATACAGAGGGTGGAACTTTTGTTTTTTGTTTTATGGTGATATTAATTTAATACAAAAAATAAAATGGTACTATTAGTAACGTTTCTGTTTAAATGGATTTTGTACAGCAGTGAAAAACGTATCCCAACTCCGACAGGAGCCACTACAAGGTCCCGACCAGTGCTCTGAGAAGGCCAACTGGTTCAGGAAGATAGGTGCAGTAGTTAATTCTTTTTTTGATGAGAATATGGAACAGTGATTGTAAATAGTTAATTTTGGGATCATAAATATGGTCATATTGATTAAACTGAGGCTGCTATGTAAATTAAATGTAAAGATCTTTTAAACTGGTGTAAACTGCTGCAAATTCCTTATAAAAACATTAGTAAAGAAGAATTGTAGTTTTATGATTATCATGATTATTATGAAATAACATGAGCATTCTTTTTAATTAAATATAGAAACTCTACTTCTCAACCTTTAATAGTGTTAACTGTTATGATAGTAAAATCGATTAATCACTGTCTCCCTACTGTCTGTCACCATGCTGAGTAATAATCCTGTCTCTTGGATGTCCTTGGTCACATCAGCATGGAACTTGGCTGTGCAGTTTGAGAGCAGCTCTGTGAGGACGAAGGATTTCTTTATTCTCTCATACCAGGTTATTTTACATTACAAACACACCACAGGCGATGTTTAGAACTCCAGTTATATTGCGTTGCATTGTGTGCTGTTTGTCTTTTGGTGATCAGATGTCTCAGCTGTGTGTCCCAGATAGAGGTCTGTTGATTTGGCAGAAGACGTGTTTGCTCTTGATTGCTGTTGCCTGTTTGGAGATTTACAGGACGTGTCCTTCAACTGAACAACAGGCAGATATTTATTTTATAAATAAAACTTCCTTTGTCATTGTAGTAAGACATAACAGATGTGGCATATTATGCTAATGTAATTCCTAAATGTATTCTTTACGAATCAATCCAACAGTTGCTGTGGTATGAATTGTCCACTAGAGGGCAGTGTGGAATAACTATTCTCGCTCCTCGCTATCTCTCTCTAGCCCGATCTCCTGACGCAGGCTTTGGAACATGTGCAGATATGTTGGGGGTTGTGGAAGAGTCTCAAAACTTCAGGTACCTTATTTTAATCTGATTCTTCTAATGCAGAAAATGTGCTGATTATTCAGCCTGTTTCTGTTACAGGTGACTTTTCCAAAGATCCCTGTGAAACACTATTACTTTTATATGAGTTTGAGGCACGTGCCAAGCTACATGACCCCAGGCTTGAGTCTGTACTCGATTCAGTTCTTGAGTTTGATAACGTTGATGGCAAAATGCTGGAGAGAATTGCAGGTCAGAATTAGTTAAGTAACTCAAATAAGACATCTTAAATGACTTTTACTTTCTGACTTAACCAAAATGTCTCTTTGTTTGTTTAGCTTTGGCCATAGAGCCCCCAGCCCACTACCCAGGACTTTGTAAGAAAGCCTTAAAAAATGCCCTTTCTCTGTATAAACAAGCTCCACAGCCAGATCTGTCCCGATGCAGGTTAGAGGATATAACTATCTGCATTATATAAAAAGGCCTTTCAGAACTGATGTTTTTTGTGTCTTCACTCAGCAGTAATTGCCTCCACAATCTAATCCAGCTGTCTCTGCCCAGCGGGGTGTGCGAAGTGGAACCCCGTGTGTTGGAGGAAGTGTGGGGTTACTATGAGGAGGCCCTGTCCATCATCACGGCTACTGTGAGTTGGCCAGTGCATCAATCACACACCAGTAATCCAGGCTGAGCAATTACACCCAGCTCAGAAAGAATCTCCTGTTTGTGTCAATAGCTACACTTCAGTTAGCAGATGCTCCATTCACCAGACTCTTCCTGCCAGACGGCTGAATGGAAAACCTTTTGGATCCATTTGAAAGCACTGAAGGTCCATGTTTTTCCAAGAGTGTCATTAATGCTTAAGATACTTATCATTATAACACGCTGTTTATAAGCCCCACATTTATATTCAAGATTAATGCTTAATTTCAGATTTATTATTATTTTTTATTTCTACCAGCACTGAACATGTTACTTAGCAATCTTTACTTTCAGGAAGTAGAGAAATTTTATACTGTAAAATATATTAAATAGCTGTAGTGATGGTGGAGGAGCTTCTGTCTAATAAAAGGAGGAAAACCATGTTGATGTAGCAATTAGCAGTAATTATTCTTTCATTACTAAATAATACAAATAATAAATCTTGGGACACATTATTGCAGGTTATGAAAGCATTGCATTACATTACAGATTAAAGCATTACAGTTAATTTTTCTATGTAAATATGTTGTTATTTTTTATATGTCTGATCTGTGTGACTTTTTTTTTGGGGGTGCTGGAGCCCAAACCAGGGCGGCACTGTGGCTTAGTGGTTAGCACGTTCGCCTCTCAGCACGAGGGATTCCTGGTTCGAATCCCCATCTGGGTGGAGTTTCCATGTTCTTCCCGTGTCAGCGTGGGTTTCCTCCCACAGTCCAAAAACATAAATCAAGGTCAATTGAGTTCTCCAAATTGCCCCCTATAGAGTGTGTATGCGTGCGTGTCTGTGTTAGTGAGTGTGTGCCCAGCGATGGATTGGCGCCCTGTCCTGGGTGTATCTGCCCAGCGCCCGAAACGTTCTCCCCTGGATGGGCATGGGGAACCCCACCGCGACCCTAATATAGGATAAAGCGGAAGATAATAGATGGATGGATGGAGCCCAAACCCAGTGTTCATGAGCACATTAACACATTAGAGTGTTATAGTCTGTAGATCATTTACAGTAGTGGTTTGTATTCATAAAAAGAAGTGTCTATATTTCTGCCCATATTTATACAAAATGTTAGTTAATCCTTAGGTGCGAAGTTAAGTTTAACTTATCATGTCACACTAACATTCAGGCACTTGTACATGTGTAATGACATTTTTTGATGCGTTAAGTGTGTTATAGCTTTATATGTGAGTTTATCCTATTGTAATATGAAAGCTAATACGTTTGTCCATCACAGGCTATTGTCCATCACAGGCTATAAATTTTATTTAGCATTTTCTCCCAGTAAATTATCTGTGCACTGAAATGTGAGGATGCTTGGTTTACGTGGATGATTTAATAACTCTGATCAACAACAGCTACCACAGGTTCACAAATCTGCATGCTCAACTTTATATAGCCCATGTGATAACTGAGATGTTCTGTGATTCTGTTCATTCTCAGTGAACCGTTCTGAGTAACTCCTTGTCCTTTCCTAGCCTGAAGACTTTCCTGAACTAGAGATCTTATGGCTGCTGACACGAGCGTGGAACACAGGAATTCTGCTTTACAGTCTGACTCAGTACTCTGATGCTGAGAAGTGGTGCGGACTGGGCATGAGCTTCCTCCACCATCTGGGTTCCATCCAAGAGAGCTATCAGACTCAGGTAGAATAGCAGTGAATAGAAGCATTATTATATATTCAAGTCACACAACATTCAGCTTTGTCCCAAACACTTACACTGAGATGTATTTAGTGAGGCATAAGGGTCACTAACAAAATCCATGTTACAGTAACTTATTGGTATAAGTGATGATTATTCTTTGCAAATTAAATTGTGCAGTGAATCCTAATAAAATATACACAACCAGTGTAGGGATTGTCTGAAACCTAGCTCTGAAATGTTTTTATTTGCTCTACATTTGTCGAGCATTAGTAAAAAAAAAAAATCAGTTCTCTGCTTTTCTTCTACAGTATGTATTTTATTATTTTATATAAAAAGTATTATTTCAAATCTGTTTTCAGATGTCTGGTCTGTACAGTGAGGTGCTGGATCGACTGGATAAAGCGAAGAAGAACCTCATGATGGAGTGAGATCCCAGGTTTCTGATTTTATCATTTTAGCTATTTTTCCGTTAGTTTTTCTGTTTTTTTCTAAAAGTTGAATTCTGCTGCAGATTTACAGTTTAAACAGCCACTGGCTCTTGTGTGAGGTTCTTGTGGGTTACACTATTTGTTCCTGGCATTACACTGTCTTTAGTTAATAGGGGGGAAAAAAGACATTCAAATATCGACAGAACCACAGATTTTTATTTCCAAACAAAGTTTTTATCCAGTTGAAAAAAGAAAAAGGGAAAAAGGAAAATAAACTAAAACAAAACAAAAAAAAGTTTAGGACTGTGTTCTTTCCCGACCAGAACAGAAGACGTGTTTTTGTGAGGACACTCCTGTTTGTTTTCGCTCACTGTATGTGTGCTTTCATGTCAACTAACCACCACCCAAGAAGACAAACTGATGTGCCCCTCCCTTTCCACACTGACTTCATCACATTCATCCTCTGGAGCAAAGCCCTCAGCACACTCAGGACCAATGACCGATTCGGCAACGACCGCAGTAGAAAACTGAAGGAGAAATTAAAATTCTTTGGGCTGTTACTGACACCAGACAAACCGTCAGTCGCTCAAAATGTTTTAATACCAGACTAGCAGTTCTTTCAATTTGTGCTGCTCCTGGTAATTCGATTAGCACCTTTCAGGTTGCTGTCATAGATGCTTTTAAATATATATGTATATATTTATATATGTGATTATACACCAATCAGCCACAACATTCAAACCACCTTCTTGTTTCTAGGTTTATTGTCCATTCTCCATTAATTAGATCCACTTACTGTACAGGTTCTGCAGTTAGTCTTTACCTTCTTATTTCATATGAAGTGGTGGATCATTTTGAGCACTGCAGTGACAGTTTCATTGAAGTGCTAAAAATGATCCCCTTCATCAATGCTGCCCACTCTGGTGGTTCAGGCTGTTAAATGACAGAAGCTGATTGGAGAACAGCAATGTGAACCTGTATGAGTGAGTGAAGCTGAGAAATGAACAATGAGTGTATAAATAAAGAGGTGGTTTCTATTGTAATGGGTCATCTGTGTATTTATGTATATAACTACTTTTTACAGTTCTTCATCTATACACTCAAGACAAATTCAACAAAATAGCACAATTAGATTAGGACCTAGTTTTATGTCAATCCCCAACTGTTTAGAAAATGTTTTGATTGGCAGCTTCAAATATCTTCTTGCCAGAGAGAAAATGTCCACATTACGGCACATTTGTATGGAGATTATCATCAGCAGAATTCGACTTTTACTCACCTGTCTTGTCATCTATAAAACAGTTGATCCAGGTGTTTCACACATGCATGAAGCACAAGTGAGGGGATATTTACATTTTACAACTTAAACCCTTTGAAACAGTCTATTTGCAGTTTATAAATGGCTCTGTTCCCTTCGATTGTTCCCTGAACTCTGGTTTCGACAAGTGTAACAGCTGGTTAAGTGATGATGCTGGGGCAAATACGCACACCTGCTCAGGAAGGGCCAGAACCGATGAAGCCGTGACTTCGAGGACGTGGCCATTTCCTAACGTTCACCGGCCAGAAGTGTCGATATGCTTCTTACACCCCCAGCAGAATGCAAGCGGTAAGGGAAGGAAGAAGTCACTTCTGCGGTCCCTGGCCACAGTAATCCTTTATCCTTGAGTCAGCACAGTCCTTTGCTTTGTAGAGTAGTAAAGCTTAGCACTGCAGGTGGGCCTTTCGAGTTAGCGCTTACACATGAGGGTCTCCACAGCTGCAGTGTTCACAAAGCGTGGCGAACAAAACGGAGAGGGAAAGAAAAAAAAACTACATTTTGGATACGCTAGCTCGTCTAAGTGACGGGAAACAGTTTTGCTCCTTCGAGTAAATATTTTATCAATATAACAAGCTTTCCATCACAATTATATGGGCCATCCAAAGACTACAACACTCACTCATTAAGCTCACGCTCCTGGTGCAAGAATCAACACAGAAGAGTCACGTCAGCCCAGAAATAATACTTAAAAAATAAAAATTTTAAAAAAAGGTAGTTAAAACGACTCCAAACCTCAGGTTTAATTAGATCGTCTGTCAGGTTTGGTGAACGCAGGCCAGTTCCGGCTCTACTACTTAATATCGAAAAGGACATCCAATACAGCGTTGTCTTGAATTTACCCGTTTTTAAGGCTTCCCCTTTCTGGAAGGTTACAGGACAGTACCGTGTTATCGCTCCGCCTGAAGAAAAGAGACTTGAAAGGCAGAGAAAGTGCAAATGGGCTATCTGCTGCTCCATAGCTTCAGGGAAGCCTTGGCTGCCAGAATTAGAATTTACAAATCAGTCTCTTAAGACAAAAGATAAGTGATGAGGGAAAAGGATTTAAAGGTAAGACACTTAAGTCCTATTGGACTCTCAGGTTAGACCTCCAATAAGTGAAACTCATCCAACACTGAGCTGGTCAACATCATTAAGCACTGATCCCCCAATAATTGAATGATCAAATGTAAGGCAGTTTGGTGTTCTGCAGAGAGCCCAGTTACACCCCTCTACCCCAACTTGAATTAAGAGCAATAAAAAAAAATAAATTAAAAAAATTAAACACGAGAAGAAAGAGAGAGGGGGGGGGGGAACCCAAAAACAAAAGACAAGTAGATGAACTTTTTAACAGCCCTCCAAATAGACAATGCTAGTGAAGTGTAAAATGTGTACCATAGTATATGTAATAAAATCACGTTGTAGGTTTATTCACCTTGTGATTTCAGTAATATAAATGTATAGATTTATCTTCTGTTTTCTATTTGTTTTTGCCTTCAGTGGCATCTTTATCATCTGTGCCATACAAACAACTGGCGGCGGCGGCCAGGCGAAAAGCAAACTCCTTTGTGTTTACTGAAGATCACTGGTCTCTAGGATTCTCCACTAAATTTCTATAAACATGACCAGTGATCCTTGAACAGTACCTTCAGCAGGTTGGGTCTGTGTTAGTTCCTGGGAGAAAAACCACACATTGGTCTCCAATTCTTTACAATGAAACAGGGTGTCCGGCTTTTCAGTCTCCGTTCAAAAGGAACTTTCCAAAATCCCGAACCCTGCTCTTCAATCTGGAGACGATCGCTTCCCACATCCATCCGATCGGTAATGATTTGTTCGCTTTCCCTTTTTTGTTTAACCAGACCAAAAAAAAAAAAAAAAGGAATCTGAAACTTAATTTCCAGTCTTGAGTGGGTTTGCTGAGAAACTCATGCAGGGGTGTGTACACAGTCACAGTAATGGTGATAAGACGTATTTTCATTTCAGAGCAACATAATGATGACACTAAAATTTGATATGAAACATATCAGTTAAAAAGGGAAGGATAGGACTCGGGCTGGAGCAGGGCTGGGTCAGGATACAACTCCGCATACGCGCAGAGGATGGAGGCTGTTCAGAGTTTTTCGGAGGATGGGATCCAGATGTAAGGGCCTGATTGCTCCTCAATGATCAGCTTGATTTTATTGTAGATCTCTTCTAGCGAATCACCCTGGACTATGGCTGTAGAGAACAAGATGGAAACAGAGGCAGGTGCAGGCGTTACGATGTCTTAGTGGTTACAGATTGGAAAAAAAAAAAAAACTACAAAGCAGAATAATTAAAGGTGAAAATACCTGTGAAATATTCTCCAAACTCCTGTTCAAGCTTCATTGCCTTATCAAACACTTTATTAGCTTGTTCATACGTCTGCCTCTTATTCATTTCCCTGTTAAACAGAAGGAAGGAAACAAAAGAAATTGAGGTTTTATACATTCATTCATTCATTATCTTCCGCTTATCCTCTATTAGGGTCGCGGTGGGGTTCCCCATGCCCATCCAGGGGAGAACGTCTCGGGCGCTGGGCAGATAGACCCAGGACAGGGCGCCAATCCATCGCTGGGCAAACACTCACTGACACAGACACACTCTATATGGGGCAATTTTGAGTATTCAATTAACTTGATCCATGTTTTTGGACTGTGGGAGGAAACCGGAGAACCCGGAGGAAACCCCCCCCCCCCCCCCCCCCCCCCCCCCCCCCCCCCCCCCCCCCCCCCCCCCCCCCCCCCCCCCCCCCCCCCCCCCCCCCCCCCCCCCCCCCCCCCCCCCCTCACTCAAACACAATCTATATGGGGCAATTTGGAGAACTCAATTAACTTGATCCGTGTTTTTGGACTGTGTGAAGAAACCGGAGCGGACGCGGGGAGAACATGGAAACTCCACCCAGATGGGGATTCGAACCGGGAATCCCTAGCGCTGAGAGGGAAACGTGCTAACCACTATGCCACCGTGCCGCCTTCCCACAAAGTTCCTCATAGTAAATTGCCTGCTTTAAATTACCCCAGTATAGTGTGTGTGAATGTGTGCTCAGTGATAGATTTGCACCCTGCCCTGGATGGGCAAGGGGAGGGGGGGCACCCCCTCATCCCCCTAGTATAGGAATAAGCAAGATAATGGGTGGATTGATGGATGATAATTATAATAGAATCTAAAGAACTTTAAATGAGACCTGTATTAATTTGGTTATAATTCAGCTTGTGGATAAACGAACACTTACATCAGAGCTTCGACGGACTTCGGCTTGATGAAAATGGAAATTGGGTAGAGCTGCGCCTGCTGGAGTCGCTTTATGGCATTCCCAGATACATCCAGGATGCAATGCTTCCCCTACAGCAGGTGCAATAACAAGAGTTTCAAAACTAATTCATAAAGTCAGTAGTAAAGTCTACTAATAAATTCTTTTTAAAATGTGGACTGTGTTACGAACCCGCTCAGCCACGGCCCGGACCGACAGGATGCTCGTCCCATACAGATTCTCATTGAACTGTCCTGCTTCAATGAACTTGTTGTCCTGAATGTCTTTCTCCATCTGCTCTCTCGAAGCCACGAAGTGGTAATCCTGTCCATCCATCTCATTCTCCCGCCGTGGACGAGTTGTATCTGAAGGTGGATGGATGAAGTTTAGTTCCAAGCTCTAATGGAGAACTGACAAGCTCTGAAAACACATATACTTACGGGGAACACAGGATCCAAATTTATGAGGAAACTCTGAGATTAGGTCGTCATTTACTCGGTCCTTCATTGGACCCAGAATGATCACCGGCCTCGTGTAGTGGACTAGTAAAAAAAAAAAAAAAAAAACGAACAATAACGATTTGTTCTATTTTAAAAGTTATGAATCGAGTTTTCACGTTAAAATACACAATACAGAACACTCACTCTCCTGTCGAATCACCGGCTCATAAGACAAAATCGTGTCCTCCTGTCCCTCTATAGAGAACAAATTATAAAGATTCAGACTATTAAAGAAACAATTTGGATATTTTTTTTTGATAGTTCAGTATGAAACGGTGGATGATGTGTCACTTACTGGAGCTGCTCTCACTGTCACTGGTGTTCGATGTCAAACACTCTGCAGAAAGAACATAAAATTCCAACCATAAGCACATGGTCACAAAATGACATCATACACACAGAACTAGACATATCACAGCAAGGATTGAGAGCAGAGTGAAAAGCAGACAGACACACAGACAGTTTCCTTCAATGGAACATGATAGGAAGTAGTAATAATAGGAAATGAAGTATTTCCTCTAACAATGTCCCAAGTGAGCTCCACTCCCTGGTCAGGACTTCCTATAGCCTCGTCTGCACCAATACATAACAAAGTGATCCACCACCTCTTGCCAAAAGATAACCAGTCTTTAGATACCTCCAGCAAATCTTACTACATACTAATGACATCTGTACGATACTGAGGGAACAGTCAACCGAAATTACTTTATTAGAATAAAGTAGACGTCATGACTTTTTTTCTTTCATCCAATTCTAATCATTTCTAGGGTCGTAATAAAATGTGACCTGATTCAGTTTGTATAGCATAACAAGTGGCTGCAGTGTTATTTTTCTGTATCTTATTTTCTAATGGGCGGAACGGTGGCTTAGTGGTTAGCACGTTCGCCTCTCAGCGCTAGGGATTCCCGGTTCGAATTCCCGTCTGGGTGGAGTTTCCATGTTCTCCCCGTGTCCGTGTGGGTTTCCTCCGGGTTCTCCGGTTTCCTCCCACAGTCCAAAAACATGGATCAAGTCAACTGAGTTCTCCAAATTGCCCCATATAGAGTGTGTTTGTGTGAGTGAGTGTGTGCCCAGCGATAGATTGGCGCTCTGTCCTGCGTGTATCTGCCCAGCGCCTGAGATGTTCTCCCCTGGATGGGCATGGAAACCCCACCGCGACCCTAATACAGGATAAAGCGGAAGATAATGAATGAATAATTCTCTAATGTCTTGCTTTCAGTAAGCAGGTTTTAGCCAAATTCTAAACCTCTCGCAAAACATGCCGATTTCACGTCACAGTAATGACATCCAGTAACATAGCAAGTGCAAGTGCGTACCTGACCTGCCAGTGACCTGCAAGCAAGTGCGTACCTGACCTGCCAGCTGATTACTTACATCAGAATGATGTACATGGATCTCCAAAAAGTAATCCTTCAGTAAAATGTGCAAAACTGTCTGGACCACATTGGTTCATTTCTGACGTATTTCTATCTTAGGAACGAAAATCATTGGGTCTTTAGGAAATTAAATGTATTCCATTAAAAACACAAATCAGATGATTGAACATCAAGTTTACTGTGAAAAACCTGAAACAATGAGCTGACAACTAAAGCAAAAATCATGAACATGCTAAACTACCAACAGTCACCTTAAAGGTTCTGAAACACTAGTTGAAGACCAGCAAAGAGTGGAACTGCTGACTGTCATGGACTTTCCCCCACAGCCACCTGAACTCAACCATCATCAAACATTTACAGGGGCCCTTGATAACAGCAAGCTGAGAGCTCACAACAGCCTTATGGAACTCTAATATCTTGCTGGCTTCTTCAGGGTCCTTACACATTTCTAAAGCCCAAACCTAATCGAATCCACAGGGTTAATCAAGCAATGTGAAAAAGAGGAAATATTAAAAGATTACATAGAGATTATTTAAATTCTGAAGGAAGGGGAGACAAGCATTTTTTCAAGTGAATCACCAGCCACAATGAGCATCACCTTACACACTCAGCTCATACAAAACAACAAGGTTAACCTGCTAAATCACTTTACAGTGTGGATGATATAAATCTGTAGTTCGTTTAAAAATGTAAAAAAGATTGTCTGTCTCCTACAGACAATTATTCCCCTCTGTGGGAGAGACTGAGCAGCAAAGATCACTACAAATATAGAATGTCCAACATTGTGCAAGGCTACAAACGAGCACAGGGTAATTACACTAAGACAGCCTTTTGCATCAGTCTTTTTTACTTATTATAAGTCAACAAGAGAACATTAAATGGTGATGGTGTCATGGCAGTGTTGTAAGATAAAATCTTTTTTTCAGAACAATGTGTAAAATTTGTTGAAAAATCAAGTCTAACTATTACGAGAGCGTTTCAGGGTATGACAGACACATGATGTCTGAAAAAAAAACCTGCATTTCAGCACAGAAACGTTATCCCATAGTTAAAGTTAAAACGAGGTGGTTGTAGTATCACTCTGCTGAATCTGCTAGATTCGGTCCCGAACAGCTTGCCATCACTGATAACAAAAGAATTTCTGTCTGCTCAGCAGTCACACTGCAGCTACTGCTGCATGATAGCGGATCACATCAAAAAGTAAAAAAAGCAAAAGGACCACAAACTTCTTAAACTCACAGATCCGTAATATTGGATTATATAAATAACAATACATAAGACTCAAGACTTTTGTTATCTTGTGTGAATAATTTTTATATTTTTGCATAAATCGGCAAAATTTCAAAGTTTAAAGCACTATTGTAAATGTTCCTGTCTATTTTCCAGGTCATTCGCTGCTAACTGCAGGATCTCATTCGCTGTTAGAACCGACATGAGAGATGTTCTCAATAATTCACTACATATGAGCAAATTGACTTTAAATACACAACATAAATGTAAATGTTGTACAAAGAAAATTTGACATTTAAAAAAAATGTATTTATACTGTATAATGTGTATATAAGAGGGTGGGCATGTAGAGCATGTACTGTGCGTGAGTGTAGAGCAGTCATGGTAAGCTCATAGTACATCTGCTTATCAACACAACCTCACACTTACTCAAACTCTTTGATCCATAAAAGTCATCGCTTAACCCTGGGAAGTCCTGAGCGTCCCGACAGTTGAAAGTAGAGAAAACAGGAGAAAAGAGCAGACAGAAAGAAAACGAGATGTTAGTTAAAGGCTGAGAGAAAGGAGCAGCGCTCACTGGTGAGAGGGACACCAACACAATATAGCTGTGCTTTAGAAACCTGTACAATAAACACACAATGTCTCGAAATTAAGTTAAAATTAAGTTTTTTCTGAGTTTGCTGAACATCAGCCTAAAGTGATATTGTCAGATTCTTTCACTTTGTTGCATTACTTTACCGCGGGTGTGAACCCCCACATCCAGAAGCCAGGATTAATCAGTGCATCAATGATACTAGATCTAGCACAGCATCAAGAGTATTAGTGCATCTCTGCACCAGTGAGCAGCAGACATCTGAGCCTTTACTAAGAGAGCACAGAAGCCAGAGCGCATACTGTACTCTGATTGGTTGTTCTGTGTCCCTGGTGAAAACATTAAAGCATAATAGGCACCAAAGCCAGTGGTACACGGTCCCAGAGGTGAGAGGAGGATGCAGCATGAAGGACAGTGTTAAAGCTCCGACACCCCCTCCCCATGCCTACATACATGTACTTACGTTCAGACTCCACCATCTGCACAATATTCTCCTTGCTCTTGTAAAACGGGAACTTGCGTGAGAGGTTGAAGCTTTTTTTGCGCTTTACTTTGACTGGCTGCATGGAGATGATCACGTGGGAGGAGTGGGAATGAGAGATGAAACAAACAGAACAAACGGGTTTCAGTGCGGTCGACACCCGCACACACAAAACAGTCATGCAGAAAAGAGACAAAATAAATCAATCGATGGATTTCCATGAATAAAGGACAATGAATGATCAACCGAAATCCAAACATGCAATATTACAAAGAAACATGATGTCAGTTTAATAAAGGACCATTACATCATTGTTACTTGAACAATGGATGGAAAACAAACAGAAGCGGCAAACTTTTACATCAGCCACCAACAAAGTATGGTGATGGCACCTTCGGTCTGACTACAGGCTACACCTGTGTGTATCTGCTGACTGCTATGAAACCAGTGACACATGAGATGTGTCTGTAATGGGAGCCAACTACAATGAAGAGGCATCATTTTCACAAAGTGGGTCAGTTACCACACAGCTCACACAGGAGAGGTTAGGGGTAAGAAGCAGTGCCACACTCACCCTGTTGGACTCGATCATGCCTGTTCTAGCATGGAACTTGACTGTTTTTAAACGTGCACGCTCTTTCTTTTCGACCCTGAAACAGAAAACGATGACAAATTGTGAACAATATTGTTGCTCTTCATGTCTTAAAAGTAGACAACCATCATATTTACCACCACAAACATTTTGTTTAACCTTTAAATGGTTCATTAAATGCACGCTCAAATTTAAGTGTAAATGTCATTTTAAAATGTCGACAGGTACCAGTCCAGCCATTGTTCCTAAAGCATTTTGATGACGACTCACTCACGTATTGTTTACTGTGTGTACATATTTGTTGTGTACACACAGTCGGCAATTCCATAGTTTAAACACCTGCACCATAAATAATGATTCATAACACACTGTATTGTGCATTCAGGTTTTTCTGAGACACTAGAGGCTATTACCAGACATCTTCATTTTACTACATTTTTAATCATTTAAATTGACTTTAAAATAAAAACACCTGGTCCTTTGAAATAAACAGGCACTTCTGGATGCTTAACTACCACAATGATAATCAAATAATACAAAAGAAACATTAATTAAACACTTGTGGGACTGTCCATAGACACAATGTTATATTAAAACACCATTTGCCCATTTTAAAAACAGTAAAAAAAAAAAAAAAAAAAAAAAAAAAAAAGGGGGTAAAAACTTAGAACAGAAAGTTATAAATGCTCCTGTGAATGCAATGTGTAGGTGTTCAAATAGCTTTATATAGTACATAAGTATGGACACAGCCTTAGGAGTCACAGAGGTATAATAATAAAGATAAATCCTGTTTGCTTTGTAAAAAGCAACTGAATAAAAATTTAATTATAATATCAGTATACATAATTATATAGCATTATTATAAAAACTCTCTTTGTTTAACACTTCAGAATATGGACTCAAACCTAAATTAGTGTTGTTTACTCCATGATGACAAAGTTTACTATCGTTTAAACACCGTGTGTTTCTGTGAATGATAACACAGTACCTTTTCTTGCTGGGAATGACCCCAATCTGCTCACTTTCGCCGTGGGACGTGACGAGCCGCGCCTGCCACCACTCATCATCAGAGGCGTTGATTACGTGCAGAATGTCTCCATATGAGAAGCTCAGGCCCTGGCTGGGCAAGCAGCTGTCCCTGGTGCGATCATAGTCGAAAAGGGCCCTGAACAGATAAAGAGAGGGGGAAGACCACCCACCATATACATCATAAACAAAAAGACAAAATTGTGCTTGTGCAATAATATTTGTGACAATATAAAAAGTTCAGCTTCTTTGGTTAACTTTTGAATGTAAAACAAAAGGAAAAAGTATTTGAGTGTCCTGCTCAAGAAGAAGGAAACTTCATGCTTTATAATCTATTATCATATTTGCAACTAACATTTGTGAATTTGTGATTATCCTGACAATGACATTACATTTATTCTTCTAACTTTGCTACATAAACAACAGAATGATATTAAGCCATGTGGTTTTATAAAAAAAAGTGATCATATTTTGTGGATTTCGGTATCACAAACATACAACTGTAAATTACTGTGGACAACTAAAATTACAGCATGGTCTCTTTGTTGCTCGTCATCAGTGTGCAGGTAAAAGCTTGCATTTCTGATAGTATGAGGTTGCACTGGTGTTACTTTATATTAATTACTACCAAAAAACATCCATGTTAATAGGCATCATGGCAAAAAAGGGCACCTGAAGGGATACAAGCATGCTTTGTCATTCCACTGCTTTTATGTGCTGTATAATATGTTAGTAAGCAATTTCAGCTGATGCCCGTGTTTTACTGGATTCAGCAATCATCATAATAAGCCAACAAAAGATAGACTTATTTACATTACCAAATAAAATCAACCACTCACCTCTGCACTCATCAATGAACATTTACATTTAGTCGTTTAGCAGACGGCTTTTACCCAAAGTGACTTAGAAATGAGAACATTACAAGTCAGAAGTTATGCAGAGGACCAACCATAATGAAAATTCATCAAACCTGATTGCTATTTGATGCTGTGCCCCCCCCCCCCCATTTTTTTTTACAACAGGTATTTGTTAAAGAGATGCATCTTCAGTATTTTCTTAAAACTGCTTAGTGAGTCTGCCTTACGGACAGAGTTAGGAAGATCGTTCCACCATTTTGCAGTGGTGAATGCCACGGAGTGAGAATTAGCTCCTCGGTGAGGTGGAATGCCAGGCGGCAATTATCACTGGAGCAAAGTGAATGAGTCGGAGTGTATTTTGAAAAGATAGAGTGAAGGTAGAGGGGGAAGATCCGGAAGTGGTTCTGTAGGCCAGAGTCAGTGACTTGTACTGAATGCGAGCTACAGGGAGCCAATGGAGTGACATGAGTTCGCTTGGGCTGGTTAAACACAAGTCAGGATGCAGAGTTTTGAAATAGTTGAAGAGCTCTGATTGTGGAAGCTGGGATACCGGCAAGTAGCGCATTACAATAATCAAGCTGGGATAGAACTAGGGCTTGAACAAGCAGTTGGGTAGCATGTTCATTCAAGAAGGGTCTGATCTTCTTGATGTTGTAAAGAAGGAATCTGCAGGAACGGGCAGTTTTGATCACATGATCAGAGAGTTTAAGGTGGGAGACTTTTGACTTCAGTTTTAAATATTTTAAAATACATATTCAATTCAAATACAATGGCCAAAAGCTAGGAACATTACCTTGCACGAGTTAAAGTAGACATAAGCTTGAACAGTCATTATGTTTTGGGTGAATTGTAAGGACACTGTATAATGTGGGAGGAAGGCATTTGTTAGATGACTGAGTCATTATCAGGAACCTAATATAAACTATAGGGACAACAGAACTGAGACACCTACACATTCTAAGTAGGTCCTCTAACGTGCTGCTTAACAGCTTCCACTCAGAGCATTTTTAAAAGATCCGGAGTGTGTTTGTGGGAATTACTGTCTATTTGTCAGATCAGACACTGGTGGTGTTGGATAAGTTTTACTGTTCTATTTAATCCCAAAAGTGTTTAACATAAGAACTGTGGGCCAGTCAATTTCTTTAAAACCAAACTCAGCCAACAATGAGATTTAGGAACTTGATTTGTGGACTGAAGCACATTCATGTCAGAGAGCATGTCCATCTATACTGGTTAATATGTTCCTCCTGTTCAGCGTTCGCTTATGGTCAGCAACACCAAGGACTCCTTTGTGTGATTGAACAACAAAGCAGCTTGTGGTCAAGATATTACTGTTTTTAGGAATTAAGCAATATCATCTGTGTGCAATATACATTTCTATAAATGTTTAATGTACGACAGCCACCTGCAAATGTAAAAGTAATTAACAGCATATCTGCACATCTGAAGTTCTAAGTGCATCTGTTTAACAGATGTAAATTGAAAATGAATCAACATGTACCATGTCTAGATCCAAAACAATTACTAGCCAATAGAAACATTTGAGCATCACAAGAAAACTGTCCCTCCCTAAATTATATCAGGTCTAGAACATTTGATTCTACTATGAGACACTATGCTCTAGCTAGTTTGTATAGGCCACACCTACACTTATTTTCCACATACTCTTGCCACACGTATTTCAGACAGGTTAATACTGTTGCCACACAAATTGTTCTTCTCCTTAATGCCTAGATTAGCATGTGCTTACAAAAAAAGTCAACATTTTAAACGATCAGTCCTCAAAGAAGAATTTGAAAAAAGGATCATTATAAACATATTTAACACAAAAAAATCTCCATTCACCATACTGATCTTTCAGTACTGTGTGCATTAATACTTAATACATTAATACTTGCATCAACTATTTTTTTTTCCCTGTAAAATTTACCAAACTTTTTAGCAGAAAATAGGGACCGCTATTACCAAAGTACAGCGCAGTAACAGCAGCAAGCGTATTGAGAGAAATTGGGACTAGAACGATTTTCATTTGCCCTGCCAGAAAAATCACTAAAGTGCCAAACCAGCCAATGGATTAGATGCACTTTGGATGTTGTACCATTTTATTTTGTATTAATCCAGATTAAGCCTACTGCTTTTTATAGGTAGTGGGTGACCAGCATGGGGGATTAAAAGGAAATGCCAGCAATAATGTGTTCATTTCCCTCAGAAGCATCAATTGCACATTGAATTTATTAGTTTGCATACAAACTCAATAAAATCCTGGCATTTACACTCATTTGCTCTGCACTTATACAAGGCAAGGAGGTCTTTAATGTCCAGGTAGGAGGACACGATTCTGTTCAAGTGTGGAGTTTGCAAGTTTTGTGTGGGTTTCCAACAAAAGCTTTGGTTTCCTCCCACAATACAAATTGGTAAATTGGTACAACCTTGAACCTTGAACTTGAAGTCCTGGCTCCATATAAGCACCAGTACCCCCTGCAAATCTTAACAGGTTTAACGGATTAAAAATAAATGAAAGCATAAATAAAACGTTAGTCCAGACCTGTAAAGCACAAGACCCATTTATTTTGATTAAGACAGTGATGGCCATTTCACAGAAAATTCAGTTTTATAAAAAACATTTACCATGCTGTTATATCGAAAAGCTTTTCAACTTTAAAAGCTTCAATCCAATCCACTTTCAAGAGTTAGAGGAGACAAGCTTTTATTCACTCACAATAAACCAAAAGTTTCCTTAAAGAAGCTCCAAGTCACATCACAGTAACCAAACAAAGCCAGCAATTGAGACATGACTGAATCCTGATGGTGCAGTATATCACACAGGGTAAAGTACAAAGGTTAAGTAAATGAAATACTACAACACAGAGAAACTGCATGAATCTATTCATCATAAACGCATGTTCAAACAATACCCATATCCTGTAAGAGTGGAAGATTTAAGACAAAATGCTTCCGTTACCTGACGTAAAGGGAACGTTTTTCACTAGTGCGCAGGGAGCCTGATCCAGAGCTCATACTGCTGTTCATCATCTGCTCCCTCAAGTCGTGGATCTTGGACTCAAAACGGCTGTACTCTGTAAATAAAAAAAATAAATTAATTAATGAAATTAAAACAGAACGACAGAATAAACCAAATGTGTTCAAACACAGGACATAAAAAGGGGAAGCCTGATTAGCAAAACAGACAAATGTTAATTAAATGCTTTTATAGCCACTAACAGGTAACAATACGCAGTCATTTAAAACAATATGCCTTTACAAATTTTAGAAAACATGTAACTAGAACACAACCTATTCAATATCATGGAAACATGAACATATGGCAAAGTAAGAATTAGTGTAAGACCATATGGATTAAAACTATGGACTAGACCTCTGCAATACTATGCTGTTCCTAAGGTCACAAGCTTAGCAACCAACTAAACAAAAATCCTCTCCAGAGAGATCAGAGTAAAAACACACACAAATCACACCACTTAAAATGATGAAGGGCAGAGCTGTGAAGTAACATTTATTATATTTTCAATTTATGTGTCATTTATATTGTTATCTACTGGTCAACATTATGGATGCACCAGATATTCAATAACCAAAATAAATCAATTTAAAATAGCAAAAAGTTAAATTAGTGTAAAGCGTTATCGCTCCAGAGTAAATCACCAGAGAACTTAAAACTTGATTAGCTCAATTTGCGTAGCTACTTTCTCTGATTTGCATCTACAAGGTAACAAGTAGTGCTGCACTAATCATAAAATCGACTACTTTACTCATAAAATATAAGGGAAAAACAGAAATGTCCAGAATGTATGTCTATTCATTTAACCAAAGTATAACATTACACAGCTCCAACATACAGACATGTCATTGTTGCTCTGTGCAAACTGTTTGAATCATTTCAATCACTGCAAGTTGATAATTATTTGCTCTATAGAATACAGAGGAGAAGTGGAACTGAGATGTCAATTCACTGAAACGTAAAACTAACCCACAACCGGCAAGCGAGCAAATGAATGAAAGAATGAAGGGCGGGTCTAGACCTCACCATTTGCCAGCTGTTTAGAATGTATGTAACCTAGGAGTCCATACATTACAGCGACAAAAGCATTAAGGCACACCTCTAAATCCTTAGGGATTTAGGGGTTTCACCTAGTCTCATTGTCAAAGAGGTATGAAATCACGCACCTAAATATGTATTCTAGACAACTGTATGGTTCTAACTTTGTGGGAACATTTTAGGAAAGGCTCTGGTGGGTTATAGCATGATTGAACCAGTCCACAAAGGTCATAGTTGCATGGTTGAGCTTGGTATAAAAGAACTCAAATGTCCTGGAAAGATTCCTGAACTCAACTTACAAGCATGTCACTCTCATTCTGCATTAGTGGCTGACCTCACAAATATTAATCTGGATGGATTGAAAAAGGCACATTTCAAAAGTTTTATATAGTGTCTTCAGCTGAAAAGGAAGACCAATTTAGTATAGAATGCCATAAAAAGCTCCTTCCAGTTTACCACGCAGGTGACTAGATGCTTTCACCTTCACATGACCTCACTGAATTAATGAGTCCAGTGATGATTTATTGAATAAGAGTATATTCACTGCACAAGTTCCAACTACAAAAACATTTATTAGTATGTAAGTAGGTATGAATGCAGGTACCTATTAGTTTAAACAAAGGTATAAAGAGGTTTTTTACATAATAATCTGGGTTAAAGCTCCTTCAAGACTCAATAAAAAGGTGACAAAGGTTGTAATAAAAATTGAATCTAAAAACTGTTTTACAAACAAATTCATTACCTGTAGGTTTGCTTGATCTAAATGATATCCACCTGTTTATGAATTTATATTTCATAAGACTTTGCAGTGTATTTATCCTAAATGTGACAAGAATTTTTTCATTTTTACGTCAAGGTGGGGTTTTTTTTCTCAGCGTCTATCGCACTAAATATTAATGAAAATAATTGTCCATAATAAATGACTGTGTGCTTGCTTTTATACATCTGTGACCAAAAAACTGAATGAAACCTGAATTCAATAAAGAGGCGTGGCTTCAACCTTTTGTTTAGATGGTGAATTCTGTGTACGAGAGCTGCTGTAAACCAAGGTCCAATTGTATTGTCACATTTACTCAGCCAATTATAACTGATTTGATGCTGCCACTCTGTATACTCTCAAACTGTAAGATATGACACGATATTTTACATCCACAAATGATTTCATTTGTGAGTTCATAATGTGAATGGTGCAAAATGTAATTTCAGTGAATAAATAATTACACTGTTTTTAACTGTGAAGAAACAGAAATTTTATGCAGACATTCACTAATTTAACACGCACGTGACACAGTGGGAACTGAAGGCCTAAAGACAAGACGACAATACTTTTGTTTATAGAACTAAACATGATAAACCTGTTCAAGGACCAGGTATAGTGCATGTAGGGGAATGAAAGCAATGAGGAAAAAGTATTTTTGAATCGGTTTTGTCTTCAGTTTCATTAATAAAATATTTTGCAAATCGCTTCTGAATTATTTTTGTAAATCCTGATCACATCCCGATTAGTTGGAGCAGTATTAGCACAGCACAGATAGTAGTGTGGATGCAGATTTAGTGGCAACAAGCAAAGCTAACCTTTAATATATGGTTTGTTTCAGCCATCAATGTGATACAACTGATCAAAATTCTAACATTATAATTGCACGATAAACCTCCTGTGCTTTCAGGAGCACATGTATTAAGCCGTTTTCAAAAGTGGTACACGGTTTGGATAAGTATTTAATACGTTTTATGGCACCAGTCAGTTCTCCATTTTTTGTCAGCTCTCATATACACACATTTTTCTATCTATATATTAATCGATCTATACACACCCAATTTTATCATATATATTCTGATAAAATATATATCTTGATATGATTGTAGCTGTTACAATGACCCTTTCACAATTTTCCAATATTTGCTTGATACCCAAAATATTAGACTAAAATCCCAAGTGCAAGACCAAACCTAAAGGAATTCCACCTACAGTTAATTAGGTCAGATGTGTTAGGCTTTAATAAAAATGTCTAGCATTCTTGCCCAGACAGACAAGAAACAAACAAGTGCTGAACCACAACAGCAGTGACAGTTACTTGCTCACTGAGCCGATTGTTATGACCGCTATAGCAGAAGCTGTCAGACAAGGGCCCTTTTAATTAGGTCAGAAATGTGATGCCACTAGTATAAATATAATTCCTGAAACAAGGTACAAATTAACGTGATTACTAGATTTGTATTTATTAAAAAAAACTTTTCATACATTCATGATGACTGTACAATACAATCTTTGAAAGTGTTCTTGAAACCAAACGGCAAAAACAAACATAACTGATGAACAACACATCTGAACAGGTAAAGCAAACTTACAGTTCAGTGCATGGAACTGAAAGAGTTAATACAGACTGTTTGTTTAGGACAAAGTTATTATGCAAAGTCTTGCCTCTGCTTTATCATCATCACAAGCGAAACGACTTACCACCAAGTCCCACTTTGGTCCACTAATCTATTCTGGCTCAAATTAATGTGTCACTTCTATTTCTATGTAGATGTTTAATCCCACAGGAGGGAGGAGTAGTTCATTTATATTTCAGACGATTAAGAACAGGAGGGTGAGCATGCTGCAACAGATAACTTACAGCCACATTCCTTAGATAGTTTAAACACAGGAATCTCTACATACTCCATCATACACCCAAAGAAAACCTGTCTGAGGGCATTTAGTCATGAACATGCTGTTGCTTTAATCCAGGTACAAACCCATGCTGTTCAACTGTGCAGACTGTAAGAATTTTAACAGACAAGTTCAAATTACAGTTGTATTTAAAAAAAAAAACCCTACATTTAAATATTTACAAAATTATTTTAAGCGTTTGAAAGTACTTTGTTATTTACTATTATACTTATTTTCAGTTTATTGAAAACATTGTCAGAGTTATTATACTAATGAATTATTTATTCTAAATAAACAAGTGTTTAAAAAGTATGTTTTGTTTTTGTTAAGTCAATTACTAAACTGTACAGACATGTACTGAAGTAAATGTTTTTGTCACAACAGCAGCACTTTAAACACCAAAGCCATTACAAATGGCATTAAATTAACTTAGTTTGACCTTGAAAATCAGCTAAGTGTAAAATAAAATGCCCTGAATATAACACACACACACACACACAACTTGTACAGCATGAGTTAAAAATTGGCTGATTCAACAATCAAGGGATTGATTTTTTTTTTTTTTTTAAGATATTGAATCATTAAATCACAAAATTATCTGTATATTCTGTATCTCCTGTATCTGTATCTCCTTCGATAAGATTACAAACCTATTATAATGCAAAAGCTAAGCAGATCTGTTTAACTTCTTAAATTGTAATATTTCATAAATGGGTCATCATGATGGTTGCTGTATGTGCACACCTGTTCGTAACTAACCTGACAGCTAGTATAACATATACCGACAAATTTACACAAACTATATCATTTATAATCTGTTATAATCTCTTAAAAACTCTACATGGGAATTTAAAAATATATATATCATTTTATAATATGAACACAAAAGCTTGTCAATTTTGCATTAACTAGCAAACAACTAACGCCATTTAGAAACCTAGTTACCTGGTCGCTGTAATAACTAGTTAATTTAGGTAACCAGTCAAGCGCGTCGCTTCTTAAGATATATAAACTTTAGAAACGTGTTTTTAATATTTCCCATAAAAGCTTTCAAAAGCACAAACTCCAATTTAGCTTTAGCCGAAACAATGCGGTTCAGTTCAGTTCGGAACTCCCACCATTCAAAACTAACTAAGCGTCCTAATGAAGAAAACAGATCCGGATTCAAACAAACACACCCGGGTTTAGATTTACATCCACGATTAACTGTAACTCACACAAAGCGGGAGCACTTTAAAAGTTTAAACAGTGTAAAGACAGTTGAAGTTTCCTTACCCGCCCGGCTAAAGCTCCTTCTGTTTAGCGTAGCACTCAAAGCCAATTCAAACGAGCAGAGGACAAATAAACCTCCAAATGTCTGCAACCAACAAAACCAACTAACAGGCCGACATGCTGCCGTCGAAGCAGCGAAGGAATCCTTTCGTTCGTGGCCGAAACTGAGCTGAATGATCAATATGAGAAGATTAAAAAGGTTTCGGTTGGCGATCCCAGGTTTGCTCCTCCCTTTAGCACAGCACCTCGGCCGGACAGATCAGTCCCGGAGCTCCGCGGGATGTTTCATCGTGCATATTTCACTTCCATCCACCGCTTCACCTCCATTCTCAAACGCCGCTGTTCAAATCGACGCTTTCTAGTTAAGAGTTCGTACGGAAGACTTTCAGCGCCTCTCTCTCCCCCTCTCTCTCTTTCCACTGTAGTGTCCCGGAGGACTGGCGCGGTGATCCCTCCCCTTGTTCTGCGCCGCAGTCAGCCATGCGCTTCTGCATTATGGCCGCCAGTTAACCAAACTTAACACAGCAGCTCAGAGTCAGTGACTTCTTACAAATGCAACTTCCTATTTCACACTATATACAACAATAATAAACATCTCTATCCCAACACTTTCTTCCCAAGTCATCAAAGTAGACAAATCCACATAACAAGCCATTTATTAGTCATTATATTCAATGATGATGAAGCTGTCAATTGAAACGTAATAGCTCACTCTGTAGCCACCTTGTGGTTAAACATTAACATTTGGCTCTGTGATTAGATTTGTTCATTTAGAAGACGCTTTTATCCAAAACAACTTACAAACAGGGCGGCACGGTGGCTTAATGGTTAGAATGTTTTCCTCTCAGCACTAGGGATTCCCGGTTCCAATCCTAATCTGGGTGAAGTTTCCATGTTCTCCCCGTGTCCACGTGGGTTTCCTCCAGGTTCTCCGGTTTCCTCCCACAGTCCAAAAACATGGATCACGGTCAATTGAATTCTCCAAATTGCCCCATATGGCATGTATCTGTGTCAGTGAGTGTGTGCCCAGCGATAGATTAGCACCCTGTTCTGGGTGTATCTGCCCAGGGCCCTCCCCTGGATGGGCATGTGGAACCCCCCACGACCCTAGTAGAGGATAAGGCGGAAGATAATGGATGGATAGATGGACTTACGAGAATACCAACTTGGTTGGGGTTAGAACACCAAAGACCATATGATGGACCACAATGATGGTTAAGGGACTTGTCAGTGGACCTCAGATTTTAACATACAACCTTCAGATTGATAGCTCAACACCCTAAACACTGAGTTTCCACACCACTATCTATTAGGGGTCACACATTTTCACACCATCTATTAATAGATGTTTTTTAAGACCAATTGTAACTGCGTTACATTCATAAAAAACTAATGTCAGGATCATAAAGTATTTCAAAGACTACTGCCCGTAAACAATATTACTTTACACTGACATTTATATTTTAATCCTATAATTAAATTAATAATATAAATGACCAAATAACCCTATGATTGCTGACACCATTGCACATAATTTTTTTTAACAGATTTATCCAGTTACAGATTTTGTGTACCTTCAGGTCTGTACTGAGCAATAATGGTGACTGTCTGCCCAGCCCTCTTCAGTGCAGCTGCAGCCTGTTCATGGGTAGCGTTGCGCAGATTCACACCATTCACCTAAAAAGAAAAGAATACTTGATCACTTTGACTGAGTTTGATCAACTTTCTTATTTTCTTTCTTATCTTATCTTATAGTGAATTTCAAATAATATATACTAAAAATAGAATAAATAAACTAAATATGGCTTCACAAATCCAAACCAATTATGTTTAAGCGTTTAAAAGTTATTTAAAAACAGTGTTTTTAAATTACCCAATATAAAACAAAACTTAATATGATTAATTCAAATAAATAGTGCATTAAAATATGTTTCCACAGAGTAAAATACATTTTAAAAAGCTTCATCCTTTTTCATGTAAATAACTCATTTTTCAGAATAGGTCCCTACCCAAGTTAATGCAGTCTAAATCAAATCTTAAGACAAATACACTACTGTTGTCTAATACTAAAATATACTGATACAAAAACTTTATGAATAATGTTCTAACATTTTGGGTTGAAATATCTTGCTCTACATACAGTATACTGGATATGAACACATAGAAAGCTAGATTCTGTTCTACCACATACACTGTTAAACATTGTTATTAGGCAGTAACTGACCGAGAGGATGCGATCCCCTCTTCTCAGTTCTCCACTTAGGTCAGCTGGTCCACCTGCCAGGATAAAAGATACAAAGATTCCTTCTCCATCCTCCCCACCTACGATGTTGAAGCCCAGTCCTGTGGAGCCCTTGTGTAGCAGGACCTTCCGTGGCTCCCTGCCAAACAGAGCAACAACATGAGCACATCGATCAAAGATTAAATTGCAAATAGTGTGGATGGGGAAGTAGCAAGACACTGGTTTATCACAAAGAGAGCTCAGTGAGTGAGATTACTTCATGCAGTGAGATAAACTTTATATTGGTGGAGTTACGTACATGTCCAAAATAAATCCCATTAAAGGAAATATAGAGACTGCCTTTTTAGATTTTCCTTTTCTTTTTTTATTTACTTACATTACAATAAGGTACAAAAGCTTTTCAATTTATATATAACACTGTGTTTAATGTAAGATTGAAGGTAATGGTGGAATATATATTATGGTTGTAAACTAGTAAAAAAAAACTGTGTAATCACATGAAACTGCTTAATTAACATGGAAAGAATTTAGGTATAAAATCAGCTTTATAATTTTGTCTTGTAGCAGAAACATTCCAGACTGTTGAGGTCTGGAATCCCATTCAGACTAAGCCACAAAGAAATATAGAACAAATAAAAACTTTCCAAACAGTGAAACATAACCCAGAAACAAACACTTGCTTATATTATCACTCATATAACTGCTAATAACTTCCCCTTCTCTTCCTTCCAATGTGACACATTTATGTTTTTCATTACAAAAATTGTATTGTTTATAACATGAACTACAATCAAATGGGCCATTCAGGTCCACTTTTAGCTGCTTCACAGCTCCTTTTATCAGGAACATTATGTTACAAACTGTATACTTTTCCATCTGATGATCACAATAGCTTTTTACTTCAAAGTTAATAAAAAAAATTGAGCAACTTGTTCATAAAATGGCATGAATACTCACACCGGTAATGAGTTAATGGATCAAAACCTAACTTAAAAATGTAAACAAGATCTGATGAAAAATTTTAACAAGCTTTCTAGTTGTTTTTATTACAGGTGGCGACAGTGGATCATTATTCTGCATCTTGCCCTGTCCTAATCCCTATCCTGATCCTTCTACTATGTCACCTCAACCACCTGCATGTCCCCCCTTACTGCATCCATATACCTCCTCTGTACATGCACCTCTCTTCCTTCTGCCTAGTGGCTCCATCTTCAGCATCATTTTGCAAAAATCTCAAATATAGGTCTATATAGATAAATACCTCAGATATAGGTGTCTTCTGCACATCTCCACACCACCTCAATCTCCTGTACCGTCCATTTAACAAACTCATTCATGTTGTCCAATCTAATCATTCCTAATGAAAATCGCACCATCAGCTCTCTAGCCTGCCTTTCAATGTCATTTCAGTAGTTTTCATATTAACCACATTCAGTTCACACATAATAGCCTCTACTTACAATGTTACAAATCAGTGAACCTTCAAAATGTTGTTAACAAGAGGAATTAACGAGATATTTCAAAACCGATTCCAAATGACAGAAAGTCTGCAGTAACTCAGAGAAGAACTCTGTACAACCCAGCGAGCAGAATAACAGAATAATTATTAAATGTTGAGATGGATGAACAACAACAAACAAAATTCTCACAAAATCCTAATCTTTACTGACTCCAAATAAATTTCAATTTATCCAAAATTGTTTTGAAAAAAATACAAAATGCTACACTATCTGGCATCACAGTACCTGAATGATTTCAGTAAGGTTATTAATCCATTATTTAAGATTTTTATGTACTGTTTGTAAAAATGAAACAATAATAAATGTGCTCATTTCATTGCTGTTAACAGCAGTAAGCAGGAATTTATTAAATGTAACTGCATGTCAATTTACTTTTACTTAATCCTCTAACAGGGTCGTAGAGGGATTCCCCACACTAAAAGACAGACGTGCTAACCACTTCACATTTATTAATGGTAAAATGAAATTTTGCATGGACATATGAAAACATAATGAAGACACTGACATGGGCAGATCCATTAGGACAAATGAATGAATTCCAACCATAATAAACAAATATGTTTTACTGCATACCACAATGCAGAACAAAATACTGAAAATCATAAAAAACACTGCAAAAACATTTATTATGAAATGTAACATTTATTACATTTCACCTGTATTTTGTCTATTAATTTGTCTTGTTGTGACAATCTTGTTCCCAGATTTATTAAGGAACATGCATAAATTCCCTAAACACCATACTGAGGTTTACTGGGTCACAAAGCCCCAGTACACTACGGTGTTTGGTCTCTGTCCTTTTCTCTCTGAGCTTGCAGTAATTGGCTCTGCTTGGGTGATTAATGGTGAACATAGCAGGCATCACTTCACAAACACAACTCTCTTTGCCAAACATTCTCTCGGACACTGTATTTATCTTCAATTTCACACAATTTAAAGAATTTAAATGCATTCTATCTTGACAGTGTAATGTATTTCTGAGTATAGTGGCACCGGTGGGTTGTACAGATAAGACAGAGGTTTGATTTAATACAACAGTTTTACCTGCTGTTACTACTTAAAGGAGTGTGTGTGTGTGTGTGTGTGTGTGTGTGTGTGTGTGTTTTAAATAAACAGGAAAAATAGGTTTTTAGTCTTTTACAAGGGTGCTGAAGTACTGACCTGAAGATTAAGATCTCTGGTGGGTACTTAAACCCTCAATTATACTTGATGATACTGTCACCATAAGGATAAGATTGCTAGCTAAATAAACTAAAGTAAATAATGTGGCCATACTGTATGATATAAAGTTGAAACACAGCCTTAGTTTTTGAAAATAAATTATTTTATATCTTACTCTTGGTTGTGTGATGGAATAATGGTTAATTAATACTCACTATAGGGCAAAGAAATGTAAATGTGCCCTGTTAATACTCTACCTCAGCCTACTTCATTTGACTTGAAAGCAACAGACGCTTCAAGCCATTTTAAGCTTTTCTCAAGCAGCTAAGAATAAACCTGGTGTGATGAATGATTAACAGTTTCAATTCAGAAGCTTGAAAAAGGATGCCAAAATTACAACCACCTGCAGAGTAAATGAGTTGGAGCCCCTAGGATGCACAGTACATAGGAAGTGAATGCGGGTGGGATGTTAGATTATTGAGGAAGAAACTTCACTCACTGACTATTTAAATCCATGTTGACTCACTGCCACTAAAAAGCATCCACTGCTGAAAAACATCAGCACAATGTAACTGAAGAGCCTGTCACATACTGTACTGCATGTTTATGACGAGCACATAGTGCTGTTCAACCTTTTCTTTCTCCACATACCCCACAGCAAAATGGTGGTTTCTTTTACAAACAAGTAAACTAAGTAAAAATATATAAAACACTAAACCAAACAGAAGTCATCAGTTTGAGTTACAAAACATATTAGATATCTTCCTATTTATCTAAATTGTAGTATTAAATTACATTACATGTACATTTGGTCATTTTAACAGATGCTTTTTATACAAAGTGACTAACAAGTATCCCAAATTGATGGTTGTGCTCAGAATACAGGGCTGGCCACATTATCACAGCATCCCTGGAGCAATAAGCGTTAAGGGTCTTGTTCAAAGTTCTTGCACAAGGACCCACATTGGTAACTTTGGTGGACCTGGGATTTAACCCCCACAACCTTCAGAATGATAGCCCAACATCCTAACTGAGTATTTAAATCAGTATTGTGTTTAGCTGATTATTCCATACTTTATAAGAAGAATTAAACTGTTTAAAATGTCATTATCATGACATTACTTACTTACTGCTTCTGAAATGTATTAACTCTATGTTGTTAACAGTACGGTTTTAAAAACTGCATTCTGCATCGGTAAGGCTTTAGTTCTTAATTGATGAGTGGTGCAGGCGACCTCACAGAATCTCAATCACGCAATTCACCGGGGGATAAGGTTAATTAGAGACATGTAAATGAATCAGTGACAGTTCTGGGGTAAGAACAGATGGACAGAGTGGTGATTTAAGCCCCTACAATACTCCAGACTGTAGCACAAGCAGATAGACAGGTGAATGCAGACATAAAAAGCATGGTCACACTTTCTGTACCTCTGTCTATGAAACTGAAATTATAGAGATCTTATTGTTGGTGTGCAGGGCTGTGTTTTTTTTTTTTTTAGGAGTCCTTTTAGTGAGTCATTTGTACTGATTTACTTGTAGAGATGACAATCTAGCTTTGACATTACAGCTTTGACAAACACCATAAACTGAAAGAAAATATGAGTGAAAAAACATACAGTATGTGCAAAAGTAATTAAAATTTGATGTGATATTAAATTAAGGAATTTAGCTAAAAATCTGATTTAGATTGTTGAACTATAAAAATATCAGCTCACTAAAATTATTTGCCCCACAAACAATCATTGTTCAGTTCCTGCAGGTATTCTGCTTTTCTAAAAACAAATGTTTTTCTTAGCAAAAATGTGATATGATCAGTAAAACTGACATGGCATTAGTATGGACGTTTGCATTTGTGTGGTAGTTGTAGTGCATATTATAGATATTGCAAAACAACAACTAAAAAGTGGTTAAGCCTGGTTTATACAAAAAATGTTTTACTAAATCAAATGATCAGGTTATAAAACTGAAGAACATTTCGGTGCAATGTTACAATAGGTACAAAATCAATCTACAGCATGAAGTTCCTGGGTTTAATTTCCAGGTTTCAAGATGCTTTTTGTGTAGTTTGCATGCTTATGGCCTCTCAGTGAGTTTTCCTCAGAAGCTCATGTTTCTAACTAGTAGAAACATTAGAAACTATCAGAAAATACAATTTTAAGGACATGTACACTAAATACTGTGATAACAATTGAAAGAATAATTTTGAAATATGGGGCAGCACAGTGATTAAGTGGTTAGCATGTCTGCCTATAAGTTCTGGGGATCCAATTTTAATGTAGGTGAAGTTTCCATGTTGTCCCATGCCCAGCTCCCGAAACATGCTCCCCCCGGGTGGGTATCGGGGAATCCGCCCATGACCCTAGAACTGGATTTAGCTGCAACAAATAATCTACAATATAGCATTGGCCGCTTATAAAATTTAAATCTTTACCTGGCTATGCAACAAAAATGATTCAAAATCTATGTACATGAGGGCAAATGTAACACGCAAAGTCTTAAGTTTATTATAAATATAATTTCTTATAAATTTATGACTTTAAGTTAAATAGCATTTACTTTGCTAATGGAAAAACAAACTTACTGTCACATATGTTCAATTTGAAACATATAATTTGCCCTAATCAATAAACGGGGACCTTTATAATATAAACATTATCTGTGGACAGTCTCCACACTTTTGTATGGGACCGCAGTGAAGTGGTGGTAGAGGGGTGCAGAGGAATGGCAGTACAAGGGGTCACTGTCAGTTTAGCTAGGCTAGGGTAGGCCAAACAGAGGAAGAAGCAGTTTTAGTACCTGCCAGTCCCCCCTCTGCATGGGCGGGGTGAGGGAGGGCTCATATCCCCGAAAGCTTTTTGGATGACACTGTAAATAGGCTCGGCCCTAGTGGGAGTACAGAAATGACACAGTGAATGGGCTTGGCTCAGACACACAAAGACAGCAGACAAACAGACATTGGCATTTTGTGTACATTCAGAAAAAAAAAACATGCATACAAAGACAAATTTGTGCACACACACATACACAACGCATTACTTATTCAGCAGAGTGGACTGGAGGGCTGTCATGTCGCTGTATTGGATGGCAGCAGCAAACTGGTCTGACTCACATGCTAATCTTAAACAGGAAAATGGGAGTGTTTTTTCTCTCTCAGTAAATGGCTGAATATTTTACTCTCAATGACTTTTGATGCACGGCAGGTTCAGCTCTCCAAAGGTGTTTGTTTGCTCCCAGATGCTTAATAAGGCTGTTTGGATTCTCTCACATTTCTATTTAAACCACAATCACAGCACACTACTGCATAGACTTTACAAAAGTGCTGCAGTCCACCCCCAGTTTAAACCATGGCATAGAAAGTCTATGAAGTTAACAAAAACACTTATCCATAGCTAAAAAGTGCTAATGTAAAACAGTGTGAAAAATAAATGTGTCAAACATTAAGAACACAGTGATGCGAGTGTTAGCAGGCTGCGTGTGAGTGCTTCTAGTTCACAGTGCCATGACTATTAGGGGCTTTGGAAAACAGGGCAAAAGTAAGAAGCTGACCTGGTGAAGTCATCCTCCCCCAGCATGTGCCGTGGAACTGGAGAATAACGTGACGGGGTGACCTGGGGAGGTGGATACACAGGCTTTTGCTCCATGGCTCCCATATATGCCATGCTGGAGTTGTGGCTGACGTGGTTGTCCGCCATAGTGGGGAAGGCTGGGGGGAGGGCGAGACCAGTAGAGGGAAAAAGAGAGATGATTAGTCCTGAAGTGGTTGATGCTGTGTGCATGTGTCTGTGTCTGCATGTGCTGGGGATAGATGTGTGCAAGAGCGCAGAGAGAGAGTGGGAAAATGTGTGTATGCCTGGTTGGCAATTGGCAGGGTCCTTAGGTGTGATTTCACATTTGTGTGCGCCTCTTCACTCAGCAGGAGAAAAAGGAGTTGGACTGTGTGCGAAGCAGTGTGGTGGGCAGTACTGCAGTGTGTGGGAGTCTGGAACAAGAGTAGACATGCGACACCCACCACTACACCTCTGCAGTGTTACACAACTACAACTCAGCACAACAGTTACATCAAAAATATCTCCTGTATCTGGGAGTCTCGGAAGGGATGCTTTGGGTTTCTTTCGGAAACAGAAGAAATGCTATTTACTATGTGAGGTGGGGGTTTAAGGGTGTATAAAGGTGTATAAGGGAAAAAATATTGTCATGTGCATGGAAATACATTTGGTTATTAATCTTACACCTGTGAATACATGGGGTATGTGTTTTGCATTTAAAACACAAATGTCTAAGGCACTTCAGCTGCTTTTTTTAAAAAGCTGCTTGTCTAAGCAGAAAGCATTTTTTGGAGAATACAAAGAGCATTAATACAATACATGTCCATTTAACCATTTTAATTCTTGTCTCAATAAATCCCAGCATTCATGCTTATGCAAATTTGATTATGTGATGAGATTTCACTAAGCTATGTGAGGTCAGGACTTTTCATACAAACACTGGAAGCCTGATTTTTCTCATTATTAGCCAGTTGAGCCTCAATTACTTGAAAAAAAAACAGTTGTACCAAAGTGTTAACCTGCCAACCCCTTGTATCAATGCTGATGATTTTTCCACTGAACCCATGTGTAAATACAGCAGTTAACAAATCAGGCATGTTGATGACAATTTTATCACGCGATCTGAGATATTACTTGAAACAAGAATTTGGAGAAACGATAAGAAAGAACACGTAAGCCGTCAAACAAATTGGTAACTGTAAGTGTGTGTTGTTTTAATGACCCTCTTATAAAGGTGAAAACACAGTGTGCTGTATGTGTAAAAGCACAGTATGTACAGGAAAAACCTCTGAAACTCTTCTTCTTTTAATATAGAAAAATTATACCAGTTCCACTGTATTGTAATTATTCTAACAAAAGTGAAATAAAATTAAGACCATGTTTAAAAAAGACAAGAGGTACTTGTACCACACTTACTGTTTTTAACAATGTTCCTAAATGCCTTAGACTTTTGAATAGTACAGTATATTTTAATAATTTATAAGAGTATTATATTATATAAAAATTTAAATTGTGAACATTTCTCACTGTTTAAAATTTGATTAATTAGCAAAAGGAGGTACGTACTGCTAGAGTAGTCTGGGGGTGCATACATGTCATTAAGATGTACAGGTCCAGGCTTGGCCACTTTCAAATACACCATGTCTGAGGTGTTTTTTAATGCAGCAACAGCCTCCTCATGACGCACATCTTGCAGAATGATGTTGTTCACCTACACACACACGCACGCGTACACACACACACACACACACACACTCATCATATAGCCCGATCACTGTTGTGTGACCCCTGGCTATGCGACACTGTTTTTTGGAGCTAATGAGAAGAAAACAGCAGTACAGTGGCGACTCAGTGAACTAATGATGACAAGAAACGTTCATAGAAATAGCAGATAAGATGATAATGTATTTATCCTTTTTTAAAGATTGCTGCTTGTGTTATACTAATAAATCAATAGTGCCACAAAGAACTGCAAAATAATATCACAATGTGCCCAAAGCTATGTAAAAGTACACTTGCTACTATATAGACATAGTGGCTTACAGCCAGAAGTCGGTCTCCTGTCTGCAGCCTTCCGTCTTTTTGTGCAGCCCCGCCTTCGATGATCTTTGTAATGTAGATACTGTTGTCTCCGGGAATATGCTGGTTCCCAATCCCCCCAGCAATGCTGAAGCCCAGACCTAGAAACCCATAAACAATTCAACAGTGAGAACAACTACAGTACTAAGCCAGTCTGAGTGATTTTACATCAGTTCATTATTTCAAATAAAATAAAGGATGTTTGAACTTTGTAATATGTCTAATTTCTTTATTTAAGAAAAAAGCGGAGTAGCAGTGTACCGAATTTAGTGCCATTTAGGAGTTAAGTTGCAGATTGCAACCACTTCCCCTGATCAATATAATACTCCTGCAAATATAAGGGAAAAAATGCAGCTACCTAATTGGGGATCCAGGTTCGAATACCAATCTCGGTGGAGATTCTATGTTTTCCTTGTGTCCACGTGGGTTTTCTCCAGGTTCCCCGGCATCCTCCCACAGTCCAGAAACATGGATACAAGGTAAATTGGATGCTCTTTAATTGCCCCTATATAGTAGGTGTGTGTGTGTGTGGGTGTGTCCAGCGATATATTGGCGCCCTGTCCTGGGTGTATCTACCCAGCCACTTAAACATTCTCTTCTGGATAGGCATGGGGAATGCCCCAACGACCCTTGTAGAGGATTAAGTGAAAGATAATGAATGGATAGTGCGCTCAGGTTTTCACATGTCCTGACCTTTAGGTCCTTTGAGAAGATTAACCTCCAGGATGGTCTCAGGTGGAGCCTGTCTCCTTCGCACCAGAAGTCGAACCACGGGGCCAGCCTCCTTTAGCGCCTCCACAGCCCGGCTGTGTACCACCTCTGACACATCCACTTCATTAACTCGCAGTACACAGTCATTCACACTGACACACACACACACACACACACACACACACACACACACACACACACACACACACACACACACACACAAACACATACACACACAGGATTCAAAGTCAATTTTACACTAATTCTGAGCTCTGTTTGAAAAATTATAATATCTATATAAATTATTTATTATAAATGATATAGTTAAAATTATATAATTCTAATTTAAAACTGGAAAACATTAAATATAAAATATGAAAATGAATGTAAAACATGTATTACAATGTTCGGAAGTTTAAAAATGAAACCTAAACTGTAAACTATGCAATTCCAAACCTGAGACTACTCCCCCTTCCGGATCACTTCGTTGTAAGAACAACGGTCATTATTTGAAAAAACTCTACTTTTTAAATATTGGACTGTTTTCTGTTATGTTTGTCATTTAGTCAAAACTGTATTTGTCCTTTTAAGTCTTGGAAATTTTTCGTTGAATGCAATATGAATCATAAACAGGAAACAAACAATAATTATAGGCAAGTCAAAAATATTTCAAAAGGACAGAACACACTGTCACAAGATACTTTAAATATCTTTCTGGCTTTAAACACCTACTATTTATGACTGAGCTTCAAAATGTATTTTAACCTGATAGTGTTATATTGCCTTTCCTTTTTTCCCCTTCATGTCAGGTCATCATGCCTCTGACACAATGAATCCAGCTCAAACAGGATGTCTGACTTAAACAATGACCATATTTTCCTCTAGAAACATCAGGCAGAATAATTCTGGGCTTCAGGAAGTATGACACATTAACACCGTGGTACAATAAAGAAGTAGAGCAGTGCTACAGCAGCACTGGTTACTGGGACAGCAAGCTATATCAGTGGTACAGTTCATCCAAGGAAATGATGACATCCTAAATGATGTTGTACATACCCCAGCCTGCCGTCCATGGCTGCTGCACCTCCAGGGATGATTTTGGTAATAAAGATTCCTGGGTCATCAGGAATGTGTGGATTGTCAATCCCTCCAGCAATACTGAAACCCAGGCCCGAATTTCCCTATATAGCACAGGAAACAATTTATGTTCATTTGATCTTATCTTATACACATCTGAGAAGATTACAATCAACAGATATTAATGCAGTAATTAATAAATAATAATTAGGCCATATTATGATTTAAAAAAGCATTTTAAAATGTGCTTAATGTGCATGTATTATCCATTTAGTCATATCTGACCCTTGGATTCTATAGGTCAGTTTACAATGATTCTGATCCATAAAATTTTATGGTGAAAGTTTTTATGAGGTAGGTCACCAGGTCTTTTTTCAAACATAATTTCCAAATGATACAATCAGAGGCAGGGGCAATTAGTGTCTCCCATGTACCCATCAGCATGTGTTTGGAATGTGGAAGGAAACTGGAGTACCAATGAGAGGCACAGGGAGAACATGCAGACTCCATACAGAAAAGACTTTTGTTTGCCACAACTGGGAATCAAAACTGGGATTTACTGCTGTGAAACGGTATCATTAACCCCTGCACCACAGTGACAGCTTAATGCAAAGTAATATTTTTTCTAGTGCTAAAAGGTTAAGTCCAATAACATTGTTATGTATATTGTAAAATCTAACTGCAAGTAAACCCCTACTGCTCGTTTAGGCAAAGTTTGTAAATGTTTCATTAATTGGATTTAGTTATACTGAAGAATGCTGTCTCTAATATGCAATAAATGTGACAGAATGTTAGCAATTCTTTGTTTATAATCAAATACCCCTTTAGTTTTAGCTTTTTTGTGAACTGCTGGATCAATTCTTTACTGGATAAGATATTACGACTAAAGTGTCATTAAAAAAAAACAACACATTCACATCCACTATTCTATGAAGTATTTAAGGCTTTCCGGTGCCTAAAGGACTGAATAAACTAGTGCTACGGCAATAAGAAAAGATTAGTTCAATCCACACTTCAACAGTATCCCATCTTATTTCCTTCTTCTATATTATCTGACTATTTTATTACCAATCAAGCAATGATCTGGAACAATCCTGTCTCCTTTACCACACATGCCTCCAAGACAAGCCTCTAACCAGACAGCTGAGAATTGATGCAGTTTATCATTTTCTATAATTAATGAGCAGCGGCAAAGGAATCGCCAATGTCCCAGCTGGTTCCAGAGCTGGAGTGGGTACATCAAGTCCCACGGTCTAATGTTACATACCTTCAGACATCTCAACATATGAGCATAAATAGTTTATTTAGTCCACAGTGTGCAGAAATAAAACTTGAGTGGAGGGATGTACCTTCAATTATCTAAAGAAGCCCACAGATGCGTGTTGACCTGTAGTAAACTAGAGGCCCACAGAGCTTTACCACTGCACTAACCTTCAGCAGCTACTGCTGTTTTATGGATGTGATGTATTTTTTGATTAAAACTACATGACTTTGCTTTATACAAGATGAAGGCCTTCAGAGAAAAAAGCTATGGGCCTTGAAAAAAAGCTCTACTTAGCTCATGTTGCTTAATGCTTACTTAAAATAGGCTCTTTTTGTGAACATGTCTTATTTAGTAACCAGAAGAATCTAAATGAATTGGACCTACAGCTTTTTAATACTTATTGCCATCTAGTGGGCGGTGTAAAGAATGGAAGTTACCCTTTCCAGGATGATTTCTTCATATTTGTACATCCCATCACTTCCATTTACCTGGAAAAGAATTAATTTGTCAGTCATGACAAATATTTTCACAAATAAAATAATACATTTATAAAGGAAATGATGTTTGATGCTGCATTTCCAAAAACATTTTTCACAAGCAAACAGATTGTATATTTGAAATAAATCAAATGTTAGTAATAAAATGGTTAACATGCTGTATACTGGTTATTGTTTAATGCATGAAGGGACAGTAAAGCAAGAGCGAGGGAGAATGATTTTTGTGTTGGTTAGGAACCACTAGAAATGTGCTCAGAGAGACAGCAGATACTTACATAAGGACCTGCATCCAGTGAGTCTGCATTGACAATGATGGGAGGAGGGTTTGCCTGGAATAGAAGAGATGAACATTACCTCACTGTGTAACGCTTTCTCTCTCGCTTTCTCACATACACACACAAACCCACATACACTCTGTGAGCAGAAGGAGAGAAGAAAATGCACTGGATCTGCCAGTGAGCCTCAGCGGAACATGATACCTCATCAGTGAGGTGTGATGGTGTAGAGAGAGGAGTACAATCGTGACTGGAGGTGTTAAGATTACAAAAGCCTTTAATCCTCAGACAACAAAAAAAATCACACCTATAGCATAAGGGAAATGCAGCTATACATCTAAATTTCCTCTGGGTCCCTATCAAACACAATGACCACACAGATCAAAAATTAAGGCTGTCTAGAAAAGAACACAACTAGCACCACTGTGACTGAATGTGCATCATCTGTTTTCACTATGACCTCAAACCCAACACATCAGCAAATTATAATTTATGTTTCATGGTTTACTTATTTCATATCAGAACACACATCCGTTGATTTATCTGGAGAGCCTATTCCCTTTGCCTTAGTGAACTGAAATAAACAATTCACCACTAATGATAGCTGTTCTGTAATGGTCCTGACCAAAAGAGGACAGAGAACCAACAGAGGACTAACAAAAATAATTTTTTTACTACAGTCTGTATATGTAAAACTACAAAAGTCAATATATTAAATATTATTTATAATGTATTATTATATATTATTGATAATTTCATATGTTCATAATGTGGTTATGTTTTGTTGTTTCTGAGTTTCTGTATGTCTATTTAAATCCACTACTTGTCATTGACTTTTATTGATGTAAAATTGGATTATTTGTGACAATAACATGTTGTTAAATGCGCTACAGAAATAAATTTCAATTTGAATGTGTCTTCATTTATCACACAATAGTTGTCAAACGCACAGGCTAAGATGCATCCCCAGGATACGGGTCACTATCCTCAGCACCTTTTTGAAGTGCTACTTATATAAAAGAGCTAGTAAATAAGCTTCGAGGAGAATTCAACATGACACGCTCTAAATGCATTGGCTCAAAGCTACACAACTAGTGTCACTGTCATCAACAGGGCAAATGAGTATGTCACTTTTTCAACCCTGACAGCAGAGACAAATTTAACCTTTTTTTAAATCTTAGCAAAAAATGCAATAACCAAAAAACTCAATTAATAACAATGAACAGCTTCTTACTGCGCCAGTAAACAACAGACACAGTGTTCAAAAATATAAATCAGCTATAAAATAATACAAAAACTACCTATTGGCTGTACAAAATCGTTTTTCAACACTGTAAATTCACTATACTCGTTTAGGATTTTGTCACTGATTATATATTTTTTGTTGAAAAATTCAAATGAAGGAAAATTAATTTAGAAATTTGGGGGGGGGGGGAGAGTTTAATTAGACAAATAGACCTTGGATCGTTTGTTTATACTGCAGTTCAGATTGTTGCTCCTTAATTTACTGATTACACTTGTGTTACTCTGTCACTTGTAAGTTGCTTTGAATAAAGTATCTGAAAATTAATGTAAATCTAATCTCACTGTGCAGTATAACAGGTTCACAAAAGGATAAGCGAACAGTCCATGATGATACAGCATCAAGACACTGTGTAACAGTAATACGTAACTCGTACAGGCTGTGTCCCAAAGAGAGGCTTACACAGTATGAACCCTGCTGCATGGCACTCTGTTCAGCACTAATCTCACTTTAGCAATACAAATCCAAAAAAAAACTTTGATGACGTGCAAAAGGTAAGAGAGTAAAGAGCAGACTGAAGAGCTACTAGAGGCTGGAGGTTGTCCAGAGATGGCAGAAGGAAAGAAAAGTGCCATGGTTGGAATTAAACAAATCTGGTTTAGATTATGATAAATCCATTAATTTCCCCTTTAATTCAAAGATTAATCCTTGAAGGCTGTTTTTGAACCAGCTGTCACTACACACTTTCAGCTGCAATTCAGAAATCACAGGCTCTCACTAAATGCTGGGTTAATAGTTCATTAAGTCAGCCACTGCTCAGGCTGCGGGTCCCTCACTAGCAGGTTAGGACACTGTTACTAGTTTTTATATTTGAAACAGTTCTAGTGGCTCAAATCCGACTGGTGATACAATCTGAAAAAAAAAAAAAAAGATCTGAATACATTTTGTGTTGGCGAGCTGCCTTTCTAAAATGATTAAATAACCAATGCGTTTCCATAAGAATAGCTGTCATGGCTACTGCGCTGGCATGGACTTGGGTTTTTCAGCAGGAGAAAGCCATTGGTGGACTTAAAATAGGCTTTATAACAAACAGTTCTGGGAAATATTGAACAATAGAACTCAGTGTTAGAACAGCTTGGTATAAAGGTTCAAAGAAACTGTTCATTTAATAGTCTCAGTAATCACAGACAGTGTTTGGTTAGCTACTGCTGACATTAGGGGATGTAGTAATAGTAAAGCATGTATGTTTTTATATTACTTAATAGAGGAATTAACTACAAAATATGATTTCCTGCATTAGCACAAAACATTAGGACTAGGAGTACTAAATGTAGGTTATTGCATTAATTAATTAGTACATAAATAAGTAATAATGCATGAATTGTGAGCATATGTATTGTAACTCTTTCCATGACTACAGTGTTTCAAAACGTCTTCTTTTTGAGTCTTTAGTTTTTTTTTTTATAATATTGAGATTTATTAATAAATATTTAGAATTGTTAATGTAATTATTTTATGTTTTATTAAGTCTAACAGGTAGCTTTCTTTATAACAGGATCTACTGATTTACATAAAATCAACAAAGTAACATTAGAACATAAGCCACCGATTTCCTTATGATGACATTTATGCTGACTATATGAACGAAGTTACTTGTCAACGTAAGAATAAATTGATGCTTCTTCAAAGACTGTACATACATTTAGAGCCTGACTGAGTATGGAGTGGATTTAGGATTTTTAAAAGAGGAAGTATAATGAACTCAGACATGCTTACTTTCCGATGTGGAGATTTTATGCAAGCTATGCTGCAACCCAATCAATAACAACTAAATTGCCATGCATCCAACATCTCATTTATGCAGAGACAGCGCCGAGGGACAATACAAAGGAAAGAGCAAGAAAAACATGGTGATCAAACAAAGGCACCCTTCCTTCTTAAAATAGTGTATGGTAATGTAATAGGATTCAATTGTTTAATGCAACAGCAGTATTTATGATTAATGCAACGTTAATAAGGTGCACCGACTTGACAGCATGTTTGGTCACAATGCATTGGACCCCTGAAAGGTCACAACATCATCCTTCAGCTCAACACACAAAGGAAATGTAAAATAATGGCACTATCGGATTAATGCAACAAATCCACATCATGTGCCTGATTTTTAGTGTGTTGGTTGTGGAAGAGGGAGAGGGGTTACTTGGCAGCGTGAATTCATATGTAAAAAAACCCGACCTTATAGATGAGCATGATCATGTAAACATAAATAAATAAGTATATATAATTTTCAGCTAAGTTATTTTACTTTAAGGACCTGTTTAACATAAATTGTATATTTGTTCAATCCAAAAACTCAAAGGCAAAAACTTTGATATGACAAAAGAGGGATCAAAGTTTACAAGGAAAACAACTGCAACATAAACTCTACAACAAAAAGTATCTGCTTATCTATAATGTGAGTTCAAATTATTCAGTCACACGTATTGCTGATAGATGCATTAAATCAAGCACGCAGTCATGCTGACTCAACCAAACAAACACCAAAAGTAGAATAACTTCTACTAAACTGCTAACTTTTATATATTGCATTCATCTCTTGGATTGTGATTGCCTTAAAATATGTAAGTTATGTCCACCTCTAAATGTACCACCGTCTTATTATACTGGTTCTTAATACAAATGTTCACCCAGCCTCTGAAAGCAGCTTTATTAAAACTGTTTATCAATTCTATGTTGGATTAGGGGTGGCACTTCTGCCTCTCAGCACCCAGGTTTAAATCCCTATCTAGCTTTTATGTTTTCCCCCGTGTCTGTGTGGGTTTTCTCCGGGTTCTCTGTGTCTTCAAGGTGCTTAAATTTCACACATATTTAACTCAAAATCTTCTACACAATGAAGCCTTAGTGGAGAAACACCAAAACAACAAAAAGCTCTGTCTGAAGGTGATGGCTGTGAGAAGAATAATGTCCAAGCTTACATGCATAATGAACAATGTTTCTCACTCCCTTTACAACATATTTGTTGGAAAGAGATATAATGAACTTACAGCAACAGATTGTAATCTACAACTCCCAAGTCAATGCTATCTATTACCATACAACTGTAGTCAAGGTCAGCTTTGACTCTATATGCCAAATCCATATCCACAATTGCCTGTTAATAAATAATGTACCAGTCTTTAATGCATTATGTTTAAAATAGTGAATTTCCACTAATGTTGCTGTCTTGGATTTATAATTGTGGTTTTACTGTTTACTATCAGAACCTTTAACTAAAAGAGAAAACAGGGAGTGTTTTAAATGCGTGTTCATACATTAATACTTATTTTCTTTTTGCTTGGTTGTTAAAAATGACAAAACATTACTAGACAGACGCTAATGGACTTTGCAAATAAACTAAAATTAACAAAATTGATTCTTTTGATTGACGACTAAGCAGATGTCCTATAATATATATATTCTTTCATTCATCACATTTCCTTCTGCCTATTAAATTCTCCAAAATGAGCTCTGTAAAAAAATTCTAATAAGATTTGCATGGTCAAAGTGCCAGTGAGAAAACCGATTAAAATGTGTTTAATGATGCCAGGTTAAGATAGCCTTGCCTCTTTTCCTTCTACTGTGTGGATACTTTCACCCTAAACCACCCTCACCCCATCACCCATCAACAAACAGTGGTGCTAAAAATTTGATCATTTTCCTTAATAAATAAAAGACCAATATTTTATGTTTAAGGACAAATTAATGTGAAAATGTAGGGAACTCTACAAAGGTTCACAAACCACTGTATGGTGGAAGCACAAAAGCATTCATCCATCCATTCTTTCACTTATCTATTAATTTATAACACCTTGCCTTTAACCCATCCATTCACATATCAACTTACCCATTCATCGATCTATACAGCTGCACACTTACACCATACCCATTCTTTCATTCATTCCTCCATCCACCCATCACTTTAGTCATCCATCCACCCATCATGAACTTCCAAATGTCATAAAACTCATGCTAATGTAATAGAAATGTAAAAGCTATTAAAACATCTCCATCTATCGTTTCCACCCATTAAATAATATATCTACCTACAAACCTACCCATCCATCCACCCACCACTTTATTCATCCATCCCTTAATCCATTTAATAATCCATTCACCCATCATAAAAGGACACATCATAAAACTTATGCTAAACTATTCAATAAAATGTGAAGGCTAGCCATTCATCCATCCTCCATACCACATTCATTCCTCCTATTCATTCACTCATCCACTCACCAGTCACAAAATGCCAAATGTCGTAAAACTGATGCAAATGCCTTCAATAAAATGTCAAATGTTCTTGGCTTGGTTCTTTAGACTCAACCTTAAATGTCCTGTTTTGATATTTTACTTTTTTGATTATTAAGCAAAATAGAAATTTCATGATTTTTTTTCGGCGGCACGGTGGCTTAGTGGTTAGCACGTTCGCCTCTCAGCGCTAGGGATTCCTGGTTCGAATCCCCATCTGGGTGAAGTTTCCATGTTCTCCCCGTGTCTGCGTGGGTTTCCTCCAGGTTCTCCGGTTTCCTCCCACAGTCCAAAAACATGGATCAAGTTAATTGAATTCTCAAAAATTGCCCCGTTTAGAGTGTGTCTGTGTGAGTAAGTGTGTGCCCAGCGATGGATTGGCGCCCTGTCCTGGGTCTATCTGCCCAGCGCCCGAGACGTTCTCCCCTAGATGGGCATGGGGAACCCCACCGCGACCCTAATAGAGGATAAGCGGGAGATAATGAATGAATTAATGATTTTTTTTCAGTTTCATACTGCACACATACTCATCCTAATGAGACATTCATGCTACCAAAATAGTTTAAAATCTCTTTAGGGGTTTAGAATCGTAATTTTTGTTAGTGACAGTGTAAGTGTTAAATTAAATTGCAATTTACCCTACAATTTACAACCTTAAGTAAAATGTCCCAAATTGCATATCCATTAAAATGAATCCCCAAAACAGTCTTACTTCTTCGGAAGTCCTCTGTTAACCTGATTACAACCTTACAATTTTAATCAAGCCTGTAAATACTTGTACACCCACATAATACCAAACAAATCAGATGCTTACTCTGTAGCACATCGGCAAAGTCTTTAATTTATTCTACTATATACCATCTGATCACACTTTTACCATGTAATGTTAACCACTGCAGAAGCAGTGCTGTAATCATCTCCATTAGGACGAGAGGATATCTCTAATTATGCAAAGATAAAACATCAGGCAGTTTTATTTAAAATCATACAAAGCAAATCCTCAAACCAGATGCTTAATAACAGAGACGGAAATCTTGGATTAAAGACAGGAGGGGGATGAGATGTTACAATTGATGTGTCATTTTGTGATTTTCACACTAACACGAAATATATAAAAAAAATCACACATGTATCATTTAAACTTTAAAAGAAACAGTTGATCAACACTTATATGAAGTTGAGATTCAAGGATTAAAAAAAACGAATCTATTTAGACCGTTGAAAAAATTACATTATAGTTTATCTAGCAACTGAAAAAAAGCAATTGCAAATATTTCACACTTTTCAAAAATTTTATTATTATCTTCTATTTGAGTATGTATATTAAATTTTCTATTAATACTATTTATTTCATTTTAATAAAACAGCAACAATAAATGCATCTATGAAAATACAATTGAATCATAGATTTTTGTCAACATTTCAAAAGCTTTTCAAATGACTTTTTTTCCATGTTTGATTTGTCACAGTTTTACACAGGATGCCTATTCTATCCCTATTTATTCGGGCTTGGGGCCAGCACTAGGAAGGCACTGATATGTACAACCCCCTAGTGACTAGGTGTGGTGAGAGAATATGTGCAGGTAGTTGTGGTGATGGTGGAGGACACTCAGGATAGGGCAAGATGGAGAATAATGATCTATTCTGAACTTTGCAAGACACTGTTTAGGTAACACTCATACGGACCCCTGTCCATCATTTAAAGCTTCAACAACAGGTACGTGAGCATCAGAATTAGAGCACAGAGCAAAAAAGGAAAAGTAACTGGTCTGATGAATCAGATTTTCTCTTCCATTATGTGGATGGCTGAGTGCATGTGCGTCCCTTACGTGGAAAACACACAGCATCAGGATGCACTTAGAGAAGAATTGTAATGTAAAGTTTACCCTTTTATAGAAACTATATTCTCTCATATCTTTTGCTTCTTTTAACAGAGAAATGCTCTTTGGCACAAAGCAAAAATGGTTCAGGAATAGTTTGAGGAGCACAATAATGAGTTTGTGACATGTGCTGGACAATCTATAATGCCTGGTCGGTGCCTCTTTTAGGTTATCACTTTAATAGATACAACCTCCTAAAATATGTTATTGAAATAGGATAATGAATTTTGTTTGCTGCACCTAACAATGTTTTAAAGATGTGGCTGCTTGATGTTAGATGTTTTGAAATGTACAACTGGAGTATATAATCATATTCCTCCTCACAGGAAACTGAAACTAAAGCCAGCACTCAAAGGTCTTTCTGTAAATTGATTTAAGCCCCCTTGAGGTAGTGTTCAGAGTGACATAGATACTAGGCAGGTGAGCACACAGGAGCAGATTGCAGGTCATCAAACCACAGAGGACTTCTATGGGATCAACTATTAAAGTAAACAAGCACAGATGATAGGGGTATAAGCTTGCTCTAAGCATGGAATAAAGGCCTGCTTCTGTCTTACATTCTGAAATGCCTGAGGGATTCGGTCCTCAACAACTTCCACACTTTTCCTTTCACTGTGTGTGTGTCTGTATTCAGTTTGGCTCATAGATGTAGATAGCAGAAGTGATGAAGAATTGCAATAAGTCAATTGTTAAACAACTAAATTGCCAAACACAAGGGCTGCTTTTATCTAGATCATGACTAGTCAGATAATGCTGTCCATATGTTGGCATGTTTTAGTTTACTAAAAAGCCTTCGTTTTACAAACATTAGCTCAGTCATTGTCCAAACCACATAAGGCCAAATTTGCAGCTATGTTTAAAGTACCTATCCACAGAACATTAAAGTTTACATGTGCATCATAATGACCAAATGAGATTCCAAAATAGGGTGTCCCTGTCAGAGAGACCTATTTTTTGAGGTTTAACGGCAAAAAAAGTTTAGACATATTTTATAAAAGGTTTTGTGGTTACTACATACAAGCTAACTCAAAAAAAATACTATTTTTAATTTTAAAATACTGGGTTAAAACTACCTACATTTTGTAGTCTAGTTGGAAAATAATAAAAAAATGAAGAAGGAATCCAAACATCCTACCATAATACATATTATTGTGTGTCACATTAATCAGATCCTGTCATTTAAGACGCTTCTTTCACTTTGCTTTGTTAATGCTTTAGCTGAGCAATTAGGGTGGATGAAGGTTTATGTAGTGTCTCAGCAAGGTCAGTGCCACTTTTGGTCTCATCATCCTGATTGCTGTCTCTACTTTGTTTATTTTATTGTATAGATTTATAGTGGGGAGTGTTTTCCAAGGCCCTACACCTTCCAAGGTATCATTTGCCAGTCATAATAGAAAAGGCACATGACCAATGGAATTTATGCATTCCTTTTAATCTGATTCTTAAAATAAATCTATGACGTAACTAGTGTTCTGTGGTTTCTATTAGATGTGGTTAAGTGTGATTCCCCAGTGCCACTGAATTTGCAATAAATAAAGAAAAATACAATGAACAATAATATGTTTACATGGTAACATAATGTGTGTAATGTTTAATCATTAAATAAAAATATTCAATAATAATCCCTGAGGATTTTGTAGCCTTAAACCTCCATAATCTCAAACATCTCCATTGGTTAGTCCTCAAAAAATAACTGCTAATTATTAAGTATTGCATTTTATACAATACTGAATATAAATATATGAATATATTTAATATAAAATAACAATTTAAATCACTAAATTATAAAAACACTACAGATAAAAAAATGCTTGTAGCTAGAAATGCATTAATAAAATAAAAACTAAACTTAAAAAACAGACATTTATAATTAATAAAGGAAACTGATTCAATAATCATAAAAAACGACCACATTTTTCTGCAATGTATCAGCAATAGAATCATTAAAAATGAGACTTTCAAATATTAATTTTACATATAATTTTAATCTTTAATATAGCCAATTAAATTTCTATTTTAAATCACAGACCACATTCAGATTAACACTTAATTATGCTCCATATCTAAAACGTAGAGATTAAATAAGATATAAGAAATATCTTTAAGATTTAATAAGATTTTTATATACTATTTTTTTACATATAACATATGTAAAATGTAAAGTATATAATGTAACAGAAATATTTTATATTGGTAATTAAATTTCTAGTTTAAGTTCAGACCACATTCAGATTAATACTTAATTATTCTCTAAATATAATTTTTATCTACAGCAGGACTAAGCAACTAATTTGCTCAAAGGGCCACATAAAATACTTGGACTGCTGTGAGGGGCCAGGCCAACAGGTTGAACTTCATTACAAATAAAAGTAATGTAGTCACATACAGTTCAGAACGCACAATAAATATAGCTGCATTGTTTTTATGTTGATTGCAATGTTAAAAAATGTTTAATTATGTACGTGTGCATGCATTAGATAACAAATGCAAAAAACATTATACTGCACACTCCACCCCATCCCTTAGGTCCATAAAATATCAAGGTCTGATCTACAGTGTTCTACTAAAATACTGTCTGTTTATAGAAATATAATTCCATTTTCTGATTGAACAGGTATCTAGTAGCTGACTGGTGATCCTGCGATCTGTGATCCTGCACATAACCTGTACAGAATCCGATTTGGAAAGAAAAATAGGTTACCATGGTGACAAATTCCATTTTAAAAAAGCAACCCAGCATTGCGATACAGAAAAATCTAGCTTTAAATCAAACTAGGCACAATTATAGCTACCTTGCAAAAGATCCTGCTTTGCAAGGCAAGCCCCTGGATTTTACACAACAAGCCATGTTGATCTACGACAAATTAATCAATAAGTCTTATTTGCAATTTTAATTACCCTCTCTTACAGTAAAGTATGTGTCAAACTAAGCTTGTATTAAGACTTGCTTTTTAATTTAATATCTCAAAACACCCAAGGTAATTACATACATGACTCTTGCTCATTAATCCATACTCTCTAAGGGCAATTTGACAAGAAAAGACAGGGCAGATGTTAAATTGTGTTTGCAGCTGATTTGTGGCTTCTTCCAGGAAAGGAGCAATAAAAGGAAAAGGAATGAAACATTCAGCTGCATCATTCTGTCTGACCGAGCCAACACCCACAGCATCATCAGTGGCCTCGCATTGATTCTCACGAGCACATAAAGCACTCGGATTTAACTGATTATATAATTGGAATTTTAATAGGGAGTATTAATCCACAGAAGACCTATATTCAGTTTTGTAAGCTATAATCTGCAACCTGTTTACAGTGTGCTGTTACACAAGTCCTGTATTATATCTAGGCTTAATTAAGAATGATCATCTAATGCTGAAAATGTATACATATATATATATATATATATATATATATATATATATATATATATATATATATATATATATATATATATATTGCTCATACTGATATGCTAAAAACATACTATATGTTAATGATATCAATTCTTAAAATGCAGGTTTTCGTATAAATCCTTCCTTTAATCTATATTTTAGCCTCTGTGCTTTTTGTGTTTGTTATCACATGCTGAGTGTAGTGTTGCAGTCTCTTCCTATTAGGCAGAACAAGACTAATACAGAGCTGAGCTCAGACTGCACCATGGCAACAGCAGCAATGTGTGTCTCCGGCAAAGCCCCCGTACCAGCAGTGGATAAGGCATAAATCTTTGAATGCATATGTGATGTCCTTTCATGTTCCTTTTATGACCCTTATTCCAAACCATTTGCACAGCATAGAGCCCTTTATAAACTGTTTACTTATGGCTACAGCCTTATAATCAGTCCCCTTTACTGCTATAAGGTCTTAATACATGCCCAGGCCTGCTTTCCTAAGACAGATCATCATTAATGTGACATATCGCCACATTATTGCCTAAAATAAGGTTTTATGAATGATACAATTCCTGCAATCCATTGCACATAAAAAATACAATGAAAACATTCCATTCATTGCTAAAAGTAAAAAAGAAGGTTATGATTTTCTTATTATGCTTGTAACTGCATGCAGGCTGGCACCCTATTGCCTTAATGATCAAAATACCCCCGGTCATCATGCAACTTGGTAAGGTTACATGTCAGTTGTCTATGTTTTACAGCACCAGTGATACATTCAGCTGCTAAGCCAGGGGCTGGGTCTCCACTTACTGGACACATAAAAGTAAACAACAGTATAAATACAATAAGTGAGCTCTTAAATCAAAAAGATTATCTGCACAGATTAAAAAAACATATTTAGAGACGTTTCCAACAAGTAGTCAGTATATAAAACAGTTTGAATTTTATGGCCTGGGTAAAATAAAGATGATGCTAATACAATAAACATGCACACTAATGTGTGATATGGTCATTTGCAAAGGGAAAACATACCAAACAAACACCATGAGGCAAATACAAATTCTAAATTGCTAGTGTTAAAATTTCTAAAATAGAGCCATTTAATGTGTTTAATTAAAATTTTGCACTTTGTTGTATTAGGAAATACTGCATATACAAGACATATATATATAGATTATATTCCAGATGGCAACCATGTTGTATTGTCATATATTACCTTAATTTATTAAAGAGCAAACCTAAACACAAATAACCAAAAGTTTGTAAAGCACCCAATCATCACATTTCAAAACCAAATATGAATGACTATTTTAGGAAAAGCCTTTACATGACATTTTAAAACGTGCCTGGGGGATTTTCTGTTCATTTAGTCACAAGGGCATTTGGTACCGATGTTAGTGCCAATGCATCCAACACACGTTTAATGGCTGACACACTCAGTCACACTCGAATAAAAGACCCTCCCCAAACAGTTGGCAGAATGTTAAAGCAATTAACTAAATGTCCAAAGTGAAGAAGTTCAAATGAAGCAAGCGCAGCTGACTAAAAAGGAAAGACACTACTTAACGTGCTATATACAGACCAAATGGCCGAGGGCTGTTTGGATACTACATTAGTGACAAATGGTGCTCACTGCACCTACATATGGGTGAAAAGCTCTTTAGTGTTAGTGCTGTCACCATAGATAAAAAAAGTTTCATAAAATGTACTTTCGAAGCAGTTTAGCTAAAAACATAGTTTGTTATACAGTCATGGCAAAATAAGGTACCATCCAACTAAGCCTTTTACAGAAATGCCACCAATTAGGGACATTTAAAAGTAAAATGTTTTTAAAGAGACCTTTTTCTACAAGTTTGCATTCACATCCAAATAACAAAAGACATAAGCCAGTTGACCAAATGATTTTTTTTTGTTGTTGTGATCTTTATTTTCTCACATTTTTATATTATTACATACTTTTTGTTACTTCTCCCTGTGGTGGATGCCTAAATGTTAGGTTTTTTTCTCATATATGCCAAACAATAATTGTAACTCTTATCACTGATAATGATAAGAATATGATATAAGAATATCACTATGAAAAACCACTCCCTTTTGTAAATCACGACTATCTGTCGGAATGTCCACCATGAAAAAATTTTCCCCAGTTTTCCCATCAACACACCCCCATAATGCCCCTGGGGCATAGGTAACGATTTGAGAAAGACTTATTGTACATCATAAAAAATGATGCCCAGGAGGGGCACACAACACACTTTAAGAAACACTGCTCTATTGTAAAAACATCAAATGGAAACCTCTGTAAACTACAAATAAAGTTACATCAGTACAAATTACGTATCAGTGTACAGATCTATATTTTGTTAAAAAGCAAGTTAATAACTACATAACCAATCTAACAATAACTAACTTGTAAGAGACTGTTTTCTAAAATTATAAGTGCTTAAAACAAGCAAAAACACAGCCAGGTAAAGTCATATCAATAATGTATTCTGTACTTCTGTAATCACGTGAAGGAGCAATAATATGGTTTGGCACATAGCCATGTTATTTAAAAGCTTTAACACCAAGTAGCACAAATAATATCTGAACACGGTGGATGAATAATAGTAAAGAACTCCATTTACAGGACACAACCTGGTTTTAGGATTTTGTTATAATAACCTACAAACTACAAAGAGGGTTAAAAAGGGGTGACATAATCCTCCAAATGGCATGTGTTTAGATTTGGACCATTCTAAAGTCTTAAGTCTTGGTTTTCTTTTTCCAAACATGAACACATCACATAAACTCAAACTCCTCTGAACATCCCGAAAATCAAACACAACTGAGGTCAGTTCTTGAGGAGGTCTCAGTTTGTGGCACTAAGGTCATTTACATCTGGTTCCCTTTTAAGTATCATTTAACAGAACTGAGATACATTTGAGTAAAAGGAACTTTATGAAGAACTGTGACAGAATGGCATGTACAGAGATCTATTCTTTTTCAAAAGAATAAAAGCAACAACTGCTGAGTCATGATTAGAAATGGCTGTGTTTCCTGACCAGGCCACCAGGTGTCTGAGTTGCAAGTTTTACCATTTTAATATTTTCCCCTGTAGTTTATTATAGTTTGTTGTACAGCTCATTGCCCAAATTAAGGCTGTTTATAGGTCATTTTTTAAAGAAGTTTTGTCAACCTATCAAACTAATGCTGCTATTGCTATACCAAAATGTAAGTTGATGGTGGCATATTTACCTGTGTGTTTTTTTATTTCAAATTTATTTTAAGCAAATTTTTACTAAAGAACCTCTCATCAAAATAGACTTTGGGATCAGAAATGATATTATACAAATGATCTGTAAAAAAAAAATAAAAGGAGTAGAACTAAAAAGTCTTTGAAAGCGGCTGCAGCATCTTCTCCTTTGCACGTAACGTGATTAGTGCCTTGTTCTATTTCTCACCTACCCATTCAGCCAGTGAATTTGGCAATCACAGAGGACAAACCCTTTCACTGATGCTTTCAAAGTTAAAGGCATTTAAAATGCACACGTTTTCTTCTGCAGAGCTAATAAACCTGCAGTAGCTAATTGTCTTCAAATAGTCCAAAAACATAAAAAGACAGACAAACCAAAAATTAAAGCCTTAGATTAAAGCTCATTAAAATTGCCTTGAGTTTCCAGGATCGCAGGATAACAAAAGGATTAATAACACATTTGAGTCTTGTACAAAATAATCCTGTGACGTTTATGAGAAGTAATATTTTTATTGGTACTAGTATTAACCTTCCCAATAACCATGCTGCACTCAATACTGGCTACACTATATAGACAAAAGAATGGAGACACCTACACATTGCACCCACAGCAGCATTCATGACATTAATTCTCATTTATTCAAAGTTGGTTTTACTTTTACAGCTGTAAGTAATTTTATGCTTTCAGGAAAGCAGTGTATAAAATTTTGGAGGTTGTTGGTGGGGGTTTGAGTTGGGACTAGGGTCCCATTCAGGGGAGAACGTTTCGGATACTGGGCAAATACATACAGGACAGGGTGCCTATTGCTGGACACACTCACTCATTCAGACACACTATTATAGGGACAATTTAAAAAGGAGCAACTTGTTTATGTTGCTGTTTGACTTCAGAGGGCAGGTGCTTTTTCTTGGATTGAATGATAAACTGCAGCAGTCTATTACAGGGGAAATCAGCCATCCATGTCAAAGACCAAGTCAAATTAGACGTAGGGCAATAACAACTTTTTTTCTGTATGCATCCCCCCAATAGATAACTCAGTTGGATAATATCATGTACCCTGACATGGAGGAGAAGACTGCCATCATTCTTCCTACCTAAACATGTCATCTCTGGATGAGCATTCGATTTAATGTTGCACCACTCAAGGAGCCAAGCTGGGGGGACAAAAATCTGTCCCTCGAATTCATGATCAGACATTTTGTTGATTTAATAATGTTTAACTTGCTTAGCTTCTTAGCTGTAGGCTGCGTCAGCCTACTGTGTGTGTGCTGTGAATTTAAACAACTCGGTCTGCGGCCTACCGCTTGCTATGCTTGCTTGTTGTAAGATGGCTACCTTATAACATTAATGTGTTAAGGGTGATAATATTTTTATTATTTTTGATTGCTACACTCGTATTGTATTAAATAAAACGTATCTTAAGCAAGAGATTGTATATGTGAGCAGTATATGTGAGCTGTATATATGTGCATAGAAATAAATATGTTGTGCATTTTGAGATGCTTTCTGCCAAACACAGGCTAGACACAAGCATTAACCCACAATACCACTAAGCCGCCAATAAGAACATAGCAAACTGGAATTAACTATTTAACTGATAACGTATAGCTAAATTTGCTAAATTACTAAATTTGCTACCGGAGTATTTTCTAGTTTAAATAAAATGGAAAAAGCAAAAAATAAATAAAAATAATAATAATAAATAATTCAAATTCTGTAACAATGGAAACGAATTAGAAATTATTAAATTAGAAAATAAATTATTTACTTCATGCAAAAACCTTCAAAAAAATTTGCAAATAACTTTCCAATGTTCAGTTAAAAGCATTACTGTCTACATTTAACTATTTAACTTTTTTGTGCAGCACAAACCACAATGCTGTGACAAACACCTCAAATGTAATGCTGAATTAATCATGTCTCTAAAACAGCACTGAGATTCTGACTCCCCAGTGGTTGCTATGGTAACATCAGCTAGGTGCCTGTGGTATGGATTAGGCTTTTTTCTTTTCCAAAACCACATTTCTGCAGATGGAAACTAGAAATCTAAAGTGAGCGTAGAAGTGAATATATGTAACATGAAAGTTTTACATGCAGAAAAGAATATTTTCTCCAAAAGCCAGACAACAATGTATAAGTAAACATATACGCTGATCTGTTCACATAGAGCTGTCATTTATTATATACCCACAACTTTTAGTTGTCAAATGTATGTAGTGATGTCAATCCTCCTCACACAACATACATTGACAAGTACACTGCATATGTTCCATAAGATAAGATAAGATAAACCTTTATTTGTCCTACAATGGGGAAATTCACATTTCTCAGCAGCAGATACAAAGGAGGTATCCAGTCATTAAAAGAGATTTAAACTAGGAAAAAAATTAAATAGAGTTAGAAATCTATATATACAAGATACAAATCTAATTTTCTAATTTTAGTTATTTACAGTCCTACAGGAATGAAATGAATCAAATATTGCACATGTGGTGTCTGATAAAGCAGCAGACAGTTATTACAGTTATTACATACAGATGATTGAAATGTATTGCACCATCAATGATACATGTATTGCAGTTATTTTTAATAACATATATTGCAGTTATTTCCATAAACACACAGCAAGATGCACAATGTGTGTTATAGTTGTTTTCTCTGTATAGCATTACCAGAAAATGATAATGTTTTACGTGGTACGTGTATCTGAAGGTCGAGTTACAAAATCCCACCACGATTACCAGCGACACAAATACAGTGACTAGTTTGTGTACCATTTATCTATCAGCCTTTCCTTGGATTGTAAAAGAAAACCAGACTCTACAAACTTAATTCACATGTGTATAGGGAGGACATACACACAGGACCTCGGTTGAGTTCTACAAAATGCTAAAAAAAAAAAGAAAAAAAAAAGAATTTTGCACTTTTGAGCAAAGTCACTAATCAATAACTACAGTCAATTATGACAGCAAGTGGTAAACTACAGTCAGCAACCCCCTGACACTGAGACACCTTTTAATTCGGGAATTTAGGTATTTTATTTAGTCCTGCACAAATGAATAAAACCACTTAACCTTGCAACTTAATAGGAATGGTATAGAGAAGGTCCTTTTCTGGTTCAGCATGGCTTTGCCCCAGTGACATAGCAAAATCCATAGGCATGGTTGAGTGTATTTGGCGTGGGGGAGCTTAACCGGACTGCACAGAGCCTTGACATCAAGTCTATCAAACACCTTTGGGATAAAATAGTAATAAGGACCAGGTTCTCTCATCCAGCATCAGTGCTAAATACCAAATCAATAACCACTATATATACATAAATATCCATAAAACCATTAAAACCATAAAACTGCACTGCTCTATAATCAACTGGAGGTTACTAAACCAAAATAGACACAAAGCCTTACTACTGCATGTGGATTACTATATCAAGCAAAAGAGAATGTTAGACACGTGTGCATATACACTAATGAGAGATAGCAGGCAGTAAACTGTTGCCCTACAGAGAGAAGGGGCAGATGCTACTTAATAGCTTCATGGCTTCTTTCTCTTAGCATCCTCTCACAGCTCAACCAACCGCCCGATCTTACGTAACCCCCTCCCCCTCTTCAGGCTGACTGCCTTAATGAGCTTATTTTTCTCTCTCTCTCTCTCAACATTATGAATTTCACCTTTTTCCCCAGCCATTTTTCTAGGTTATGTTTGATAGTTCGGCTTTCTGATGTCCAGATAAACACTCTTTCTATCTGTTATGTCATGTTATTAGGAATATTAGGTAAATTAGTTCACAATGGATAGCTATTTTTAGGTAAAGCTGTTGATGTTGCCTTTGAAGATAACTGAAAGGCTTCTCTGGAGCCCTGACAGGCAAGATGGAGACACAATCTCCCACCCAATTAGGTATCTTCCTCAAATGTTCTTCAGTTCTCCTGCCGCCCTATATCTCTCCTTTAACCACTTTTCATATAATTAATCAAACATACTCTACATAATTATTCCCTCAAAATCTGCACACACAGCAATTACATAAGCTGGATATAAAATCTGAGGTACTTGAACACAGGTGGAGACCACATGTTGGATCTGGATGAATGTGTGATTATAGTTTTGCTTCAACAGGAAACAGAATATTAGTCCTGCAGATCATGCCTTTGGTTTATTATCAATGGTATCTGCTCATTGGTTCTTTCTGGTTTTTATCCCATTACTTAATTGAATCTATTGTTTAATCTCATCGCTAGATTCTGTACCTTCCATTTTGTGCTTCTGTCTGCTCTTTCCCACTCAAAAAGACCCTCATCAGCAAAATATTCCTACTACGTTACAGGCATGGCATATGAAGATAGGTTTCTATGAACTGTACATACATGCAGCCTCTGCCGCGCACATAAGGGGCTGTTTCGCTCAGTTCATACAGTGAGTATGACCCTTCCCCCACCTCTGCGTTCTCTCTACCGCCTTCTCATACATACCTTATTTAATTATAGTTTGTGTTCCTGGGTTATTGCTGACAATCTCTAGTAGAATACACAATGCGGGGAAAAGGCCTCTGACATAAGCTATGACAAATCTGATCCCATACAAATGAGGTATTTTATATTTAAAACACAATAAAGCACAAGATATTTTTTATCTTTCATATGTGTTGCTTTACCAGCTACTCAACCATCCTTCCAAAAATAAGTAATCAGTCAGAGCAGTCATTTATAGCCATTACGTAAAGAGCTCATTTGTCACTCCCTTCCTCCATTTTCTTCACCAAAAAAAAAAAAGACACCCATGCTTCTCCTACCAGCAACATATTAACAGTTGGCTTGTTCGGAAGCCTATTCAAATTACAACATACGTGTAATGCAGTGTTCCATTGCATGATAAATCCATACAAGCGGATATAATCTGAATCACAATGTAGTCACAATCTCCTTTCTAATATAAAGAAGATGATGAAAAGTGGACACTAAGCCATTCATAGCAACCACTCATTTAAAATAAAAGGAAGTCGTGTTAATTTGTCAAGCACCTGCTTAAGGTGGATGTGTGGCTTTCCACAAAAGGACAGGCTTCACTGAATACTTAAATTCTGGTAAGCACATACAACATCTGCCTAATTTACCGACCCCGCAGGTATGGGCCATCTGTGAAGCACCGCAAAGGCATTTACCTGATCATACCAGTCCCGATTGGAACAGGTGCATTCTGGCCACCATCCACCTTGCCCTCCCGAGTTGTTGCCATTTACCTTGGGAACACACTTGGATTGGCTCTTGGGTGTGGGGCCTCCAGGACCCCCGGCTGACATCATTTTCCCTTTACTTCTGCCCAGTGTGCCCCCTCCGCCCATGCCCCCTCCTCCACCTGAGGTTTGGGGTGGTAAGGTCTGGCCGCCTCCATAGCCGGCTGGGTATCCATAGGGTTCAGGCTGCCAGTCTCCATACGCCGGAGCGTCCATCCTGCGCAGGGCAGCCATGCGTGTCACCTCGTAACATTCTGGACACTTGCAGCAGTGGTGGTGTTTGTGCATGCTGGCTGGCTTACACAGCGTGGCGCTCTCGCACACTCTTTCACTGCTGCTGCTGCGACTGCTGCTGCTGCTGCTGCCTGCTTAGATCAAACGCGGCACACACTGCTTGCCTCAGAGATTGACAATGCTGGTAGAAAATGCACAAATCATGGAAAACTTGTCGTTGCCTTTTTCCGGGGAAGAAGCCCTGGTAGTCTCCTGTTTTACCCTCACAATCCAGAAAAAAGGAAGAGGTAGCAGCCAGCAAACAAGTAAAAAAAAAAAGTCTGTAGTCTTTTCTCCAGACGATGCAAAAAATGTGGAAATTAACTCTGAAAATACTGTATTTGATCTTGCTATCAGAGACCAGCCCTGATAATAAAACTTTCTCCTTCTCGGTTCACAGTGATTACATATAAATTCATAACGATCTATATATATAATTATATATAGATATATATAGATATGATTTATATATGTATATATTTACACACACACAAATACATATAAAAATATTAATATGAACAAACAAGCACAAATGCACAATTATATACAAGTGTATATTTGTATATATACATATATAGATATATATGTGCGTGTGTACAAATATATATTATATAATAAACAATTTCTATATATATGAATTATATCCTTAATTAAATCTTCGGTACTTCTGTCCTTTTTACCAGCAAGAATCCCTCCTTTCCTCCTGCTGCATCAGGAAGCGATTTCTCTTTTCCTCTCTTCTTTCTCAGCCTGTAGAAAGGAGCGGAGGACTGAAATGCCTCTCAGTTCGCTTGCCCTAGATGAAGATTATACAGAGGGATGCGAGCAAACAAGAGACACAGAGCGAGCAAGTGTGTGTGTGTGAGTGAGAGAGAGAGAGAGAGAGAGAGAGAGAGAGAGAGAGAGAGAGAGAGAGAGAGAGAAAGGGAGAGAAAGAACAAGAGCCATAGAGGGAGAGTCGGAGAGAGAGAGTACGCAAGACCAAGAGGGGAGAGAGAGATGCATAGCAGCATCCCTCTAGCACCTCAGCTCTGATAGCCACAGCCAATCAACTTGCAGCATGGCCATCAGCAGCAGCAGCACCACCAGGACTCATTGTCTTAGTGGCTGCTCTTAAAGAGCCAGCGTACCACAAAAGCAGTAGATGCAACCGTAACGCTGAGATCCCAAAGCTTAAATAATGCTGATTCAGTATACGACCAACCTGCACATTGCCTTTAGGATCAGGAATCATTTCTGCTGTTCACTGCTATCAAACAGAATAACCACAGTAAAGCGTTAAAGTAAAGAAGTTTACAATTCACCATTTTTTAAAATGGTTTTTACTTAACATCTTTATACAAGCAAAGGGCAAAGACATGAAGGATCACTAGAGTTTCTCAAGGTTCAACAATCTTTAACTGCTGGTCTTGAAATTAAATAGGAACTCATTAAACACTAAACCACTCCACTTGTGAAACAAATAAAAATGATAAATCTGCTGCCTTATTGTCAGCATAGTATATTAATATACTTTTCCATAAAGTGCATGTATACTATACAATTATATATCTCACTTAATATCTTGGCTAAAAAGTCACAAAACCTACGGTAATCTCAAACATTCCTATTTTTTTATATCCAAATAATTAATCACAAATTTTAATGTAACTATTAATGTTCCAATGCAGTTTGATGAAGAAGTGAACAATAAACAACATTTTGGGTAACAATTTACTTGAAAGGTACATCCAAGCCCATGTTACTTCATTGATTGCATTATTTGAGAAAAAATTGCAAGCACTTTCAGTAAAGTTCTTTAAGCCTTGCTTTTCATGCAGTGAAAAGATTTACTATACTATATAAAGTGAATGGTAAACTAAAATTAAAAATTTGTTAATTTTTTACAGTTCTCTTAACATTTGATGCAAAAAAAATCTGTTATGATCCATTTTCACTACTTTTGTTCTTCCCTCATTAACAAAATGAAAGACATAACTGGTCTTTTTTATTACCATTAAAAAAGCATTTCTATTTCACAATCACAATTATGACAGCGCAGTGATTTTGATCATTGACCTATAAAATACAATGCATGGCTTTTTGATGGTAACTAAATGTCTATGCTAAATATAACAAAAGTATCTTAAGGTATTCCTAAGCCATAAAGTAAAGGAATAACGATCGACCAGTGTGAGGTAGCAGTGATTATGACCTCCAGAATCTAATCAGTTCCTCTTAAGACCATGTGAGCAATTGTGCCAAAAACTAAAATAAAAATAAAGACTCCCATATGGTGTGCCTGAGAATAGGATGAACAGACGACATGTACTGCCTCTAGTCATTGCTGTCATCTGCATACAATGGTGTAAGAATAAGTTGGTGATAGGTGAGTCAAATTAATCTAAACATTGCACTGCATTATATAATTAAAATAGGAGCTGGTTCCAGTAATTAATGAAATAAATTACTAACATCTCTCTGTCTCTATACATAACAATTGCTGGCGATGGCACAAATATGTTCTGTGTGATAGAAGAAACAGATGCTTTCTCTCAGGCTCAAATGTGAAAACAAATAAGCCATTAGTACAACTGCATGATGTGTAGACAGGCATTTACAAAGCTCTAGATTTGGATTTAGACTCTGTTTGCCTCCCTAAAGATTTTCAGATTTCGTGTTTTATTATTGTGAATACAGCTTATGTACAGTGGTTCTTGTATTTAATAGCACTATGCACTGAGTGAACTAATAAAAAGCAGACATAGAATCTAAAGATCATAAAACACAAACAAATGAAGGAGTTACTTATTTATAAGCAAGCATAGAATTTCGAAATACATTTTATTAAGCACCATTAGTCTTTCTGCCAAATCCTGCAATCCCAATTACTGGAACCCTCACACCCACCTAACACCCTTCACATACTCACTCATGCAGGCAGAGCCTATAGAAAATTTCTGGAATTTTTGTGCATTCTCATATCAGCCCATGTGACTGCTCTGCAACCACCTGACAGGATGTGTACCCATATAAGGCAAGATAAGGCACAGACAGACTTAAAGGGGCCATGATACAATTACTATGCAACCTCTGAATGAAATGCAGTGGCAGTGTTTAATTCAATGAAGTGTGTCTTGCAACACTGTAAATGTTTGTAAAGGACCTTAGTGCATAACATTTAGTTAGTACCAGCAGACAAGAAAGAGTATGGACAACTCTAACACAAGGACTTTCCTTTTATATGTACTCTGCACGGGCAATTCAAGCTTCTTCTTTTCATTTACTAGATTTTGTCACAGCTTAAACAAAACCCCCTAAAAAGCCAATGATTCCTATTAATAGGACTGGTGGCAGACAGCTGCTGTACCAAACTCTACACATCAGAGTGACAGTATAATCACAGGAAGGGAACAAAAAAAAAAGATTGTAACTAAAGATAAGGATGGAACATATGAGACAAAATGTTGAAGAAAGAAACTAAGCGAAGATGGTGATTAAGATGTTTTAATATACTGCAGGGATATTGAAAGTGTATTAAAACGTAATGTTAATTATGAATGGTAAAAATGTCTGGGCTAAAAACGCTTACAGTGAAGTCTGTGATTACTAAAAGATGGGGCTGGGAAAAGGGAAAAGCACATTCATTGACTCTCTTCTGCTAAATTACACATGGCATTTATCTGTGATTCTGATAATGTTAGATAAGGTTGGTCCGAACATCATGCCCACCTATTTTACGGGTCCGGTGTTGTAATTCTGACCACGCTACGATGGTGTATACATATTACACAGTATTTTAAATTGGTGGATAGGAAAGATGAGAAAACAGACAGAGAGAGAGGGAGTGCCAGCGAGGCAGTCAGTCTGTGGGGATGCAAGCAGAGGGAGGAATGTGGTTTCCATGGCAACCTGCGGAAGGCTGAGCTCTGGGTGTCCGTTCCAGCTCCGCTTTGCGCTGCACCGGCTCTCGTCTCTCAGCCGGCTTGTTCTCTCTATCCTCCCCCACTCAGTCTTTATTTTTTCTTCTTTCTGTCTCTACTGTCTGTCTCTGCTGCCCATTCTTTATTTTTGTCACTATTTCCATCCTTTACTTCAGAATGACCCCCCAACACACACAGTCATCCTTACTGCTTGTGTCTAAGAAGGATGCTGTATTTCTCGCATCAAGATCTGCTGGTTGCTTTGTACAAAACAACATGAAAACGCAGTGAAACAAGCTTTACACTATCTAAATTCAACTCGGAATGTATATTCCTAAAGCATAAGCATAGATCACTGCACCCTACATCTTCTCTTCCTCCTCCTCTCTACTCCCACACCCCTCGCTCAAATCTCCATGCAGCTCAGAAGCCATCGTCTGCAGGCACTGTGCTGCCATGTGCCTCTGGGTGTGTTGTGATTAGAGAGGCATGTGAAAGTGAGGCCTGCCATGATACATTAGAACGTAACATGATGCCTTTGCACTGTTTTAAGAAACTGTGACAAACATCGTGACAACGCTAATTGCGATTAAAAAGCCTGAGAGTAAAACCATGATGCCATGATCTGAGGATCGTGATAAATGACACAATTGGTATCACTGTCAAGCGTCATTGTGTACATAGCAAGAATATGTTTGAATGTACTTTGGTATACAGATATCTATATTAATTTCAAACTCAACTGACTTAAAAATGAAAACAAATCTGGTACTAATGTACAAACAGACTAGCTATTTAAGCTATGCTGTGGTACTCTTTTACAAATGCTTACATCTGTCTGTCCACTTCTATATTTTTCCACTTCTCTATTCAAGATTGTTATGTTGACAAATGGACAGACTCATTTTTAAAAATCATGTTTCAAACCCACCTCACGCATAAATATTTACATGCACTATAAGAAACATTAGTAACACCCCTTCATGTAAAATCAAGCATTCCTTCTGTATTGTGACTGGTTACACAAACACAAGTTGCTATCCATGTGGAGCAATCAGACATTTATACGCAGCACAGCGGAATAAAGTATTTTTCATGTGGGTTTGAACATGAGAAACGTAGTTCTGAAGCTATTCAAGGGTGAATTTTAAAGGCTTACTAAATACAATATCACAGTAACTTTAAGAATGCACTTATATTTTAAAGTGCTGAAAATATCCCCAAAAAGAATTTGTATACCTGTTGGTTAAATTAGCTATTAACAGATAAAACAAATAAGAAAGGGAGACATTTAAGGTAGATTAATTCTCAAAACAAATTTGATGCCAAATTTTTTCTTTTTTTATTAAGGACCATGATACTTCCATCATTAAAAACTGCATAAAACAATGGTCTTCTTCCACTATACCCAATATAACAACATAACATTAACTTACTTTTCAATGCTACTAACCTTGGGTGTGTCCACATAAGAAAGACTAACAAGTCCGGTCACCCTCTCCACATTCTGTATGGTGTTCCTGCTGGTCACTCGCACCCGTGACACACCTTCCAACTCTGAATTTTGCTACAAATAATAAAATAAAATAATTAAACACAATCACACTATGTAATTATTCAATAGACTCTTTTTAAGGTATACATTGATTTTACACTCCTTATTAATTTTATCAGATCCACTTACCTACCATATAGCGTATATGAATATTGTTGTTCTAAAATTAGAAAACATTGTCCAACTGATTTTCTTTTGATGTTAGATGATGCTTAGCACTGCAGTGATGCTGATGCAATGGATTAGACTTAGAGATTTTAAACCCTGTGTTCACTTACTGAAAATTATATTAGAAATGTCTACCTAACCTTTGTAGAAGTTACATCAAAAATAGCATTTTTTGTTGAACAGTTTCTGTTAGTCATCATATATTCCTTTAGGACATTGCCTACATGCTGCTGGCGGCTAGACATTTTTGCTTTGTGGACTTTTTTCAGTTCAGTTGTGAATGAAGTTACATATAAGTGCCACATTATCTAATCCATTCATAAGAGTGCAACACAAACTACCATACCAACCACATCATCTCAATATCACTGCCTATCAAAAAAGGCAGAGGAAAAAGATGGACCTCAGTTTATAATTGTAGAAGTACAAAGCGTATCTAGATAGTAAGTCAATATGATTAAAAAATGATTGTAAAAATAAGGAGGTGCAGAGAAGAATATAATTTCGATACAATGACACCAGTAAAGAGGTGGGAAATAGGCAGGAAGAGAACAGGCAAAACAGGGATGAGATTGATAATAGAAATGCAAAGCAAAGACAGTGCTAGGAGTTGTACTGCTTGGAACTGTAAAGCTCTGGGTACCTTCCACATATTTAAAAATGTTTTTGAATTTCAGCCCTTTTTCGTGGTTGCTTGACAGAGTATACTGTACCCTCAAAACTGAAACAATTGCTTAGTAATGGTTTAAGAAACATGATATTAGGGGTTGGCTCGGCTCCTATATTCTCTACATCTCAACTGACAGGAAATCTGCTGTTAACATTTTGATGCCAGATACAACAGGGCACCTTGTTGATCTTTTGGAACATGTCACAAAGAAACCATAGTGGATCATTAGGCAGGTTGTTACAGCTAATGGTGTATGCATATCTAAGAAGTAATGTTCTAGTGTTTTGTAAGTAAATATTTCATATCCTTCACTAGCTGCTTTTATCCAAGCTCTTTTAAATAACCTGTTTATTAAATGTAATCTGTTCTTAGTGTTGGAACTATTAAATTTATTATTAGTAGTAGTATTTACATTATTATCTCTCTCTCTCTCTCTCTCTCTCTCTCTCTCTCTCGCTCTCTCTCTCTCTCTCTCTATATATATATAAGTCTTTCTCACTCTGTTGACCTTAAAACACATACTATGAATCTGAATACATGTCTGTTAAGCTATTACACAAACAAAATGTGTGTTAACTACTTAATTTCGAATACAGGATAATCGTATGCTATTTTTTATTACATTTATCAAACATGACTATATCAGTAGAGAGGACAGTATGTTATAAAATGCACAATCCTTTGTAATAAGTCTTTCGCTGATGGTGGTGGTGACGGTGGTTTAATCACTCACAGCTGTGTTCTGTTTTTACGCAAAATCAGTAAATTTGCCGACTCATTTCGTTTAACTCTCTTCCACCTAGGTGACAATGTGGAGTGAATGCTAATGAAAACTGCACTGGACTCTCTCAGATTCAGCCCCCCCTCCATTCCTGCCTGCCGCCATTCACTCAACAGCCGGCGACTCTTCACAGTAGGCTTTGCATTTCTACACAGTCATATTGGTCTAAGCGGGGCCTGGAACATTCTTCAGCTCTGATAACACAGTGAGTCAGTGACCCCTGCAGTATTTCTGTGGAAAAGAGGTCCTTGTCACACATAGCTAGTGCATTTGAAAGGTGCAATACGTGGAACAACGGGTACATCATTACGCCACAAGTTAATTTAATAAATAAATAAATAATAATAATAACTATAATAGGTTAAAGAACTCTACCAGTACACAGTATTATATTATATATTTAGGTGAAAAGAAAATCCAGAGTGCCCTAATAATAAATTCATTATTTGCATTACAGTTTTTATGGGCTGGTGTAATATAGATTATGTTTGGCTTGTTATGCATTTCATAAGCAAAAATGTTTTAACAGTTACTCATGTCAGTGTAATAATGGAAATTATCGTTGGTTTTTTCAGCCAAGAACAGAAATGGATGTTGCAATATATCTTAAAAAAAAAAAAAAAAAAAAAAAACTACAAAAGACTAAAAAAAATGTTGCTTGATCTAATGATTCTTTATTGCTGAAGAAATATGTTGAAATGTGATATCCACTACTTTCTGACTCCAAATTTTCTTCTCTACTGGACATCTAAATCGACACTAGAGAATAATTTCCCTGTCGTGTCTATAAATAATTCTGTGGTTATGTATTTAGAGATTTTAAAAAAGTTCATGATGACATTGTTATCCTGCCCACAGAAAAGCACTTGATGTTAGCACTGCTGTCATTTACTAGAAATGACTAATGCTCTATAGTGAATGACACTCGCTCTTTCTGTGTTTCTATCCATCTGTTTTTGCACTTGTTTTCTGCTTCCTTTGTGGTCATATTTTCTCTCTTTTTGCTAACTTGGGTCATTAAAGTGCACTGTGTATTACTGTGGTAATACTGTGGTATTAGACCTTACTTACCTTATCTATCTATGGAGTGTGTAATACAAGTATCTTGATGTAAATTTTTTTAGACCATATATATATATATATATATATATCCCCCCCCCCCCCCCCCCCCCCCCCCCCCCCCCCCCCCCCCCCCCCCCCCCCCCCCCCCCCCCCCCCCCCCCCCCCCCCCCCCCCCCCCCCCCCCCCCCCTGTAAACATCTTTTCTGTATCTCAGGGTTAGATTAGTTTCAGAGCAGGGAAACAGTCATGCTACTCTTATTTTAGATGTCTACCTTTTTTTTTACAAGCATAAAAATACCCTGCACACAAAGTTCAGGAAAACATGGTTTGTGTGTTTGGTGAAGTGAAATTTTAATGGATAACATAAAGCATTTTCAGATAAAGTTTTAAATGGCTTTTTTTCTCCAAAAGTGTGCTCTTTAAAATTTGAGTCAAACATTACATTTAAAACTTCAAATTTGATTAAAATTCACATTCAAAGGAAGGTTATTTATAGGTGCAAAGAAAAGGGCAGTTATTTGTATTTATGGTTTAGGTAGGTGTGATGGTTCAGTTTCAACATACTACATATATTACAAATCAATGGAAAAGTCTACAATAATTACAAAGGAAAGTACACAGAAAACGTAGAGAAAAGTACCAGCCATATTAATACATGCCATTTAAAATTTTATTAGTCATGCTATTGCAGAGCTCTAATTAAACAAATCAAAATAAAAAAAATATATGAACAAAAATATTGGGACACACAGTCATTAATTAAAACATTAATTAAATCTGATAATGCTATAAAATCAATACTAAGCCAGAAACAAAATATTTATAAAAAAAAAAAGTAAATCTTGTAAATACAATATCCATATGGTTTTTGCCTTAAGATATATGCAGTAGAATCAGGCCTATAAGATATACTCTAATGTAGCCTAGAAACTCTATATCAAATAAATCAAATAATGTATATTATTATTATTATTATTATTAAACTTATTAAAGAAATATTTGATGCTGTTGTACTTTAAAATGCAGTTATGTTTTAATAATGACTGTTGAGTATTTTAATCAGTCCTTGATTGTAAGGAAAAGTTTTTGGGATATCATCCAGGTTTTTATCTGCTACATACAGTATCTTTTCCTCTCATGCCCCTCTCTCATCTCTATTCATCTCTTGGGTCATTAACCATTCATGACGTAAGATCAACTATTGAGGGGCATCCAGCTGAAGTAAAGTAGGGATGACAGCATGTTGATGTCACTGAGACAAATCTATACAAATGGCAAACGCTTTCTGTTGTTTTCTTATGTCAAACTTCAATATACTCTTATTACTGTCAGAAGCATTCTAACAAAACACTGAAAATATAAAATGCAGACCCTAAAGAGCAAAGGGGAAAAAACCCTGCCTTCTGAGTGACAGTGTGTTTGTTTTGCATGCAAGCTTATTGTATATGAGCCGGTGTTAGGGGCGGTGTCGGAGTCCCCCAGAGGTGCAGTGGGAAAGACAGTAGATGAATAGGGGCTATGTGACTCATCGTGGCTCTGTCTAAGAGAGTCTGTATGAGTGGGATGAGAACACTGTGTGGGAGGCAGTTAAGTTGCCCAGCTGCCCAGAGAAAGATGAGGGAGAGGGAGAGAGCGAAAGACAGAGAGAGAAAGACCTGATAAGGACAATAAGAAAAGGTGGAAGTGAAAACATTAAACTAAAACATGCATAAACCAGACTCATAACAAAGCAAATGGCTTTATAATGAATGGAACATTAGAAGGGTGTTGGACACTTTACAAAAATTCTTAATACTAAGACACACAGTGGCATAGTGGATAGCATGTCGGCCTGTCAGAGCTGGGTTCAAATCCCAATCTGGGTGGAGTTTCCCCGTGTCAGTTTGGGTTTTTCACCATGTTCCCAGATTTCCTTCCAGATTCCAAACACATGGATTCAAGTTGAACTGCCTGCTTTAAATTGCCACAATATAGTGTGTGTGTCTGTGTGCTCAGCAATAGACTGGTACCCTGTCATGGGTGTATCTGCACATCACCCGAAACACTCTCCTCTGGATAAGCATGGGGAACCCACGCGACCCTAGTAGAGGACTAAGTGGAAGATAATAAGTAACTGTTTAAATCCTATGCACAGTGAATAAGATTATTTGGTGTCTAGTTTGTGGAGATGTTATTCCCATGTCTGTGTTGGTTCAGGAGGCCGAGTTTCCACTCACAGATCAAAATCTATTGGAAATGATTGACATGTTCAGATTATTATTATTAAAGACAGATTATTTTCTAATATGGTACATCTCTTTTTATTCCTGTCATGTTCTAATTATCCTCTGGACAAGTTTAGAAAACTGAACAAAACTTCTTTTAAGCTTCCAGCTGCAGTGAGTTGCATAAAAGAGTGTCAAGCATGTTAGTAGGTGGGGAATAAGGAATGTGCTACAAGATTAAAAAAAACTTGTAACAGATGAAAATCTAATTTGATGAGGGAATATCATGTAGCTGAGAAAAGAGTTACTCACTCTGATGTGTACTTGGTGCTTATTGACATTAACATGCACATTAATAATACACTGAAGAAAAAGTAGGAAAATTGTATAATAGGTTGTATAATTTATATTTTTGTAAAAGTACCCCTGACTCTATATTATACAGCAGGGGTTTTTAATAGGTCTCAACCTGGGACCCACATTTTCTCATTGTCATTAATTTGTTATTTATTGAAAAAAAAAATTTATTCGTAAAAAAAAATTGCCTTCTAAAAAACATTCAAACATGCTTATGCATACCAAATGAATTTAAGAGTATTTTTTAGAAAACTAAGAAACTTGTCATCAATGAACAAGTTATATAATTTCTACTTAACCTGCATTTATGTAAACACACTTTTGTGCAGCGCAAATCTGATAGAGGTCACCATGGAACCTCTGTTGTAACATTAACACGGCCCCCTGTGTTTTGTATGCATGGGAACAAAATGATGAGTCTGCTGTTAAGGAAACCATTGTTCACAATTGTGCATTCATGCAGACATTCAACCAAACACCCTGGCTAATTCTTCTAATTATTTTTCCACAGTTCAATGTGATTGGTTTGTATTAAGTATATACTGCACCCGTTGGTATAAATAAGGGTAAAGAAACCACATTGACTGAATAGTTTTAACTACAACATTGGTGGCATAGTAATTAGTTGTTTTTTATTAAGGGTAAATATAGTAAAAAGTTAATTTTTGTTTGCTGAAAACCACTGATATATGAGACTGGTTATTAGATTTGAAATCCTTGATCATACTATCACTTGTTCTCCAGGGCTCTGTTGACTTTAGTGTTGACTTTAGACAAGCAAGCAAATTGGCTATGTAGTACAAGCCTTTACTCAAGCAGAAACCAAAAGAAAACAATCTTTATGCCAATTTCAGTGGCCAATAGTTCACTTTTGGCCACTTTTGGGTCAAGTTCGGCATGACCTGATATTTTAGAAATGTTTTAGGGGGTTGCCTCTTAAGTCTAAAACAAGGTTTCAGCTGAGCTGCATCAGAAATCACATTCTGTGTACAACATAGAATGCAAAAGCTGTAGCTGAGAATATCTGGTATGCCTGAAATACATAGTAGTTATTAAGAATATGTATAAATTTCCCAGATAATCTACTGAATTGAAAGCCATTTTGAAGTAGGCATCCGTAGCACAGTGTGCTATCCCATAATTCTACTAGAGCCAAATTATATGAGCAAACTGGAAAAAAAGTGCTGTAAAGTGGAGAGAGTAACTACCAAAATAACAATAAAAAATTATTATGTTTAACAAAAACAGTGTTATAATGTTCGGCATGAAGCTGTGCTGAGAGCGTAATATGAAAAAACAGTAGACAATTTATTTTCCCATTTACTTATTTGACAGCAGCATTGCATGAGAGTTTGTGCTGATTAAAACCACATGTTCCTCAGAGCTGTGAGTCGTGCTCAACTGAGTTCTTCTCTATCTCTCAGAGATGCCACAAGCTCTAGTCCACAATTAAATGTGAGCTGAAAAAAACAACCAACCATATCTGTGGGAAGACATCAGTGAAGCATTGATGCAGTAAGCACTTTGTTTCTTTAGACATGTACATTCTAATAAAAAAGCAGTTGGAAGATTGAACTCCTTATTTATGTTTGGATTTTCTTGTAACTGTAATCCTCTTTCATATTAACAAAAAAAACTTTTACATTTCATGCACAATTATTGGATGACTTCAAAACACAAGATAAATTCATGAATCACAACTATCTTAACAATAAGGGTGAAAGTCTATGTGTGTGTGTGTTGCCTATACGAATACTGTTGCTTTAATCACCATGACATTTGACACTTTGGGACCCTGTGATGGTTTATATCATTTTTACAACCACCAAAAAGCGGCTCAAGATGTCTCACCACCTCTATGTGGTTCAAGCAACACCAGTTGTGATACTTGTGCGTTGACATTTTGTAATTAACTCAGTTATTTTTATATGGATTGGCACTTCAGCAAGACAACAGGGACTTTATATTCATGGACTGGTTTCAGCGCAGTGGTTGGGATTCAACTTCTGTTAGAAATGCAAATTAGATCATCAGTGCCCTACTCACTACAGAAGTGACAATGGAAAGGCTCCACATCAACAGTGGGGTTTTCCTTGCATTCCTAGGCTCAACAGTCCTCAGACCATAATCCTATAGAGCATCACAAAGATAAGAGGTATGTGCTGTTTAGATCATCCGTACCTCTGTCTAATTTGCAGCAATGACAAAGCGCAATACCATCAGCAAATCTAACCCTCCTGTACAAATATTTAACATGCCAAATTCCTGCAGTGTACAACACCCTACTGGATGAGTGGATTTGAGGGGCTATTCAGTGTCTATGTGTGTATATATATTTGTTATAGTTGTCTACATGGAAACACCGGCAATCAGAGGTCGACAAAAATAGATTTTATTTCATCCTCCTTTGTCCAATTCACTCTTTTACACAGTTTATATTCATGACAAGTTTCAAGAAAAAACAAATCTTACCTAACAGAGCTCTAAACAGCTGGCTGCCAAAGATAGCAGAAACCTTTCCCACACTGGATTTTAGAGCCTGCTCCTCTGGGGATGTCAGACTGGCCTGATACTGCTTGAGTAACCCAATGGCTCTCTCAGTATCTGAGAAAAGAGGGGAAAATAGTAACATATTACTTTCTAGTCATTCCAAGTTATGTTAAACTGTTGGTGAATTACAGTTTAACTGTGGTCATCATATAAGACATTTTTCATACAAAATATATTTTGTCTGAACAATTTAACTTCATCCACACATTTGTTCCTGGGGGATCGCAGCATAACAAATTCATATTTGTGGCAATTTAGTGTGTGATTTCCTTGTTTTTGGTAAATCTTCCCAAAGTAACCCATAAAGACATAGGGAGAACATGCAAACCACACCAAAAAAAAGGAACCAGGTTTTAAATTCAATATGGTCATGCAGTAAGGTATATACAATACTATCAATACTGTCCATTACATCACTTTGTATATGTTGCTACTAACAATATAAGCAAATATAAAACACTAATTATTTGAATAAGCTATTTTTTGCCTTCATTACAGCCAACAGTGTATTCGGCTCGGTCTTCTTCACATCTTTACTTTAGTCTAAATATTTTCCATTAAATTCTGATTGCTTTTTTTTAGATGAATTTTGTTATAAATAATATAAAATATCATGATCATACCATAATGATAAATATATAAATATTCATCAGCACCATCAGCTCTGTTAAAAGGCTGACTGGTGAGATAAATGTTGCTTTAATAGAATTTAGAGAATGTGGAGTTGTGAAATATCTGACTCTAATAACTTTTGGATGACTTATTGTTGTTCCTTACATAACAAAGCTTTTCTTGTAAACTAATTGTTACTATTTAGGAAGTATATGAAGATCAGTGCTTAATAGGAATTATAATTAGATCTACTATAGTGCCTTAAGCTCTTTTACTTCAAAACTGATGACCAAAACCTACACACACAGTCAGAGCGAGAGAGAAGACCAAAAAAGAACAAAAAAATAATGTAAATGAATATAAATGCATGTTAGCTATTTTTAGTAATTGGAGTGTTGATTTTTATTAAAGCCAGATGACTGGACTGAATTCAAAGCATGAGGAAATATGCAAATATGTATGTTTTACACTATGGACCTGAATATATTTTGCAGATTTGCTGGCTCCTTATATTTCAGTAATCAGTTTTTTTTCTTTGAAACATTTAACATAAACCATAAACTGGACATTTTTTTCTGTTCAATGTCATGAATTATTTGGTTTTTCATCACCATCCATCAAATATCTCCTTTTTTTAAAAAATCTAATACATTTCATAACTCATAACGGTCACAAAATACCAGACTGCTCTGTCTATGGACTTTTGAATTTGGAGTTTGTTGTTTTGGTTTTTAAGGAGATACATAAAGTATTTATGGCAATCACTCTAACAGTCAGCATTTAAATATTAATAAGGGCTAATAGTTATGTTATAAGACTGACTGATGAAAATTGAGTCCACTGTTCTAATACCTGTCTTTATTCTTGCTGCAGGGCGTACTGTTTTACAGAACCCATGGTTTACTTGTGTACTCTGTGATTGTTTTTAAGGTGATTTGCACGAAAATTCAATAATCTTATATTTTCTTGTATTTTCTCATTTTCTTCTGTTTATTGATGCTTAAAGATGTTGTTACGTCACTGACCTGTGGACAGGCACATTCCAGCTGTGAGATTAAACCGTTACAGCGCATTAAAAACCTGTTTACTTCAATTCCATCACAAACTTGCTACATCTGTTCAACGTTAAAGCAATTTAAGCAAATGCGTCAACATTTAGTTGGAAAATACTTTGTTTTTAAGAGTAATTCCATGTCAATGTTCCTTTGCTAAACATTTTAATGGCGAACTTTAACCAGTGACGTTAAACCGAATAGACCGTAAAGTTACAGCAAAAAGACGCACTATTTAAAAATGGAAGTATTTAAGCTTTAAACAAACACTTATATAGTGAACTTACCATATTTATGGACCATTATGAACATTTAGAGCTGACAGTTACCGTTCGTTTTCAGTTAGATTAGTTTCACATTAATAAACGTGTCCTCGTTTACATGGCTTCCTAGTTCCAGGGACTTTTGCTCCAGATGTTTTCTTTACAGTTTTGAAACACTGAGGTCTCTGTTCTTCATCTGATTTATAAACACGTAACGCTGATGTTACGTCCTGCACCCTGACGGACCTCAAACTGTTAAACTTTCTAACAGCGAGGAAAAGAGGGCGGTGTACATGAGAACACACACTACTGCCAAAGAATGAACACACACTCTCTCTCTCTCTCTCTCTCTCTCTTACACATATACACACACTTACACCCCCACAAACTCTTTCTCTCTCACAAACACACCCCCCAAACACACTCTCTGTCTTACACCCACACACCAAATCCACACATCCACTAAGACTAGTCCACTCTGTGTAGCCTATCCTAAAATAAGATCCTATACTAGAATCGTGATGCCCATCCATAGGTGAACATTTTGGGTACTGGGCAGATACACCCAGAACAGGGCACCAATCCATTACTGGGCACACACTCACTCAAACCTGGATCCCCGGAACTGTACAGAATAGCCATCATGTTTTAGGATAAATTTGCAATGATATATATAATAATCAAAAAACAGTATCACAACACTGAGTAAAAAAGTTCAGCATCATTGTTTGGGACAATTTTACTTGTTAGTGAATGTACAGTATGTATTATAATAAGCATTTCCATTATAGAAAACCTGAGAGAAATTTCCTAATAGAAAAACCCTGACACATGAAGCAACACATTTAAATGACTTTTTTCATAATATCCTGCAGCATTAAATTATTCATTTATTCATGCTCATTTTGCTTATCATGATTAGGGTCATAGAGATTGCTGAAGCTAAAGGTGGAAAAACACTTTGGACTAGTCACCAGCTTATCAATTTTTACACCTAGAGGCAATTAAGTATGATGTACATGTACTTAGGTTGTGAAAGAAATCAAAGCAGATACAAGAAGAACATGCAACCATCAAACAGAAAGGACTCTGATTTCCTGTCCCAGTGATCCAGAATTAAACCCAAGACCTTCTTGCTGACAGGACTTCAATATCATGAAAAACAATATATTTTAAATTAAAGAATGTATGTTTCCATCTGGGCAGCACGGTTGCTTAGCCTTTTAGTGCAAGGGATCCAGGTTCGAATCCCAATCTGGGTGGAGTTTTCATGTTCTCTCCATGACCGCATGGATTTCCTCCAGGTTCTCAGGTTTCCTCCCACAGTCCAAAACATGGATTCAAGAAAACTGGCGGCTTTAATTTGCGCCTATATAGTGTGTGTTCCCAGCGATAGATTGGCACCCTGTCCTTGGTTTTATTTCTGTAGCAAATCTATAAGATCCTGAAATAGATTTTTTTTAAATGCTGTTGACTTTTTTAGTTTGAAATCTCAATTGGGTTTAAGTGTGAACAGGCAGAAACAAAGACATTTAAAAATGATAAATCAGGTTCTCACTTACACTTGCTGATCAATTCCTCAAACTGCTGTCCATGACTCAATTCTGCAAGCAAACAAACGGCATGAGTTTAAAACAAAAAAAAATTTGTTACTGAAAAACAGATAAATTATAAACCCTGCTAATCCTGATTTTGCTAACATTCAGTACAGTTGTAAAGTACATTATGTACTTAAAAATAAAATTTGTATAACATTTTTGTACATATATGTACATAAACTACACAACTGTTCACATGCATGACATACTCATGCTTGTGTATGTGAATGATAAAGGTTTAAACTCTTTTAGAGTTCTAGTGCTTCTGCAAACAAAAGTAGTTTTAGTTTCAAGATGCAATTTTAAAATTAATATGTATTGTCCTCCGTTCACACTCGCAGTAACTCCTTATTTGTTTTAATCGCTGGTCTATCATCGCCTGTGGGTATTGCTGAACATGAGCTAACTCGCGGTTGCCATGGTTTCACTGAAGCCAATGGAAATCTGGCAAGGGTCACTAACTACAGAGGTTATACACCTTTATGATATTTTTCATACTGTTGTAGAATCTGGGGTTTGTAACACCTAATGGGATTTTTTGGCATCATTTTACAAAAAAAAAAATTTTTTAAAAACTTAGGCAGTTCAAACTGATACAAACATTTAATCAAGCTCATAATCTTGAAATCGTATAATTTGTATTATTTAGGTTTTAAATTTGTATTAAATAAATTACACTTGGTTTGAAGTGGTGTGTGTCTGAGTTAACAAAAAGTATTTCTAAAAAAGCTTTATGATGGACTCGGCTGATGTAAATATAAATAAATAAATGACTGAATGAATGTATATTATTTTTCTATTGCTATCATATTTCATTGCTATAATAGGAATACATTATTTGTCTAGATACATTTTAGGTTTTAACATTCCAACATTTTTATCTAATAAGTTTTTTTTTTTCATGCTTAAATGTGCAGCCTGCGGTCTGCAATGAAGTCGAATTATTTGTAATCCAAAGAGTTCATGTAAGGGTGAATATAAAAGACCCTTTTTGTTATTTTTTATTTCACTTTGCAAATTACATTTGCAAATTACGCAGTTACATTAAGATAAAAAGTATGTAAATGAGTAAAGCCTGACCTTCATCTTTTCATCTTATACAGAAGACTATGGCCTGAGCTTATGGAAGTGCGCGCTTGCTGAGTTGTTGGGTTTACTCTAAATACCACAGGAATGAGGAATACCAGAGGAAGTGCAACATTACGAACACTTTATTATACAAGAACAGGACTGTATAACTGTGGATGATTATAACTATAAACATAGCCTGTAATCCAAAATCAGAGCAAAGATGAAAATAGACACTGCAGCTGAATCTCTTTTTCTTTTCAGAATGCAGTTGTTTGTTGGATGTGTTAAGGTCTGTGAAGATGTGTAGCTTTGCGAATGATTAAGGTGGGTGTGTTTAGACATACATTTGGGGTGAAAACAAATCTTACCTAACAGAGCTTTAAACAGCTGACTGCCAAAGATAGCAGAAACCATTCACACGCTTTAGAGTCTGCTCCTCTGTGGTTGTTAAACTGGCCTGATGCTGCTTGAGTTACCTCATGGCTCTCTCATTATCTGAGAAAAGAGGGGAAAATCAATGCATTGTTTTCAAGTCATTAGAATTTCAGAATGTTATACAAATCCATTAATAGATAATGTATAATAATTTATAATGCTGCAGTACCTATAGAAAATTACTATAAACATTTAAAATACTGCACATTGTTTGTTTTCAGAATTTGCCCATATTTAATCAAGTCCACTCTTTTTTTCACCAGTTTAACGTTCACACAGACTGCAACATGAGCTCAATACATAATCAATATATGCATATGCTTAAAAGTTGCAGAGGTGCTGTTTTTTTTTTTTCTTTTACTAATTTCGCCAACTATTTTCCTCCAAACACCTATTAGCCTGAAAACATACTAACACGCCACCACCATATAAGTGTCATTGCAGTACTAAGAATGAGTCATCACCTAAAAATACTGTCAAAGTAAAAGCAGGCTAACAGAGACGCTGTAATGTGTGCACTTATATTGTAATTTAGGCTAAAAAACTTAAAGTTTGACATATAAACAAGGAGATAGTTTTGACGTTATGTCTGATTTATGTATGCTGGTTAAAATTATAAAGTGCTATGTAACAGCACTTACTGCTAAATTAAAGTCAATCTCAAAAGTTTGCTGAACAGGTTACATTACAGTTGCTGCCTCCATCTAGTGGTTCAAACTTGTAATTTAAGACGATCACAAAATGGTCTGAAAGTGCTATAGCATTACTCACATTTAATACATCCATTAATGCAGCCATTTTTATAAATTGTTTTTAATATTTTATACTTATTACAGCAAATTAGTTCAGATACCTATATATTAAAGCTGGTAGATATGATTAAGATTTGTCTGTTTAGTATGTGCTGTTTTTATGCTACGGTTTGTGGTACATCCCTTTTAATTCCAGCAGCAGTAATGCCTTACAGTCTATTTGTACCAGTGAATCACCAACACACAAATGATTTATTCCAGTATCTATTGAGATGATTTTTAAAAGGAATTTTTTGCTTAAATTTAACAAAATAAAAAAGACCAATTGTTTCTTTTTTAATTATCTGGATATATAATTAATAATTTAGGGTACTTTACTGTTTAGTGTACATACATTCACATGTAATTAAGCTAAACAAAACAAACTATTATTTTTTTAGTTCTAGTACAGGTGGTTGTTTCATTAAAAGCTGGATTTACAAAAGCTGGATACTTAGCATGATAACATGATTCAGTGTTCATTAAAATCCTGTTTTAGACACAAGAAATCCAGGGTTGGTACTTGTTTGGCAACTTGTAGGTGAAACGCAGCCAAATGATTGAGAAATATCATGTTTAACGCATCACAGCGACCATAATTCAATACGAAACAAAAAGCATGTAAAGTAAAACAAACAAGTCACATATTCAAGGAATTAAAAAAAACAGTAGTGTGTCATTTAAATGAATTAACATAAATAATCAGAAAACATTAATACAGTCCCCAAAATCAATGTATTCCTTTATTTATTTCCTAAAAAGACTTTGTGTTCAAGTTTATAATATATACACATATACAGTCAAAGGAAAACCCCTCCCTATTGTGTCTGATCAGGTGTCTGCATGTTTTAACTTCTGGGAAAAATGACTACATATTGAAATCTGTTGTGGTTATTGTGTTCTCAGAAAGTGTTATTAGTTTTCTAAAATTATTAAAGATTACATAATTATTTTGGCACCGATTACAATTGAGGCAGGTGGTATTATGGTGGGAAACTCAAAAACTGCACTTCTCACAAATGTTAAATGAAAAAAAAAAATTTTGTCTGGGTATTTCTATTTTACTTAAAATCAGGACTACATTTTTTTTAGTTACAATCAAACTACTAACCTCAGGTGTGCAGCCCTTAAGTTAAGTTCTACAAAAGACCCCAAACAACTGATCAGTCAAGTGCTTCAAAATCTGTCCAGTTTTAAAGAAATGTTGAAATCTTGCCGCACATGCTGAGTTTAAAAGTTATCGACCGATTGCTTTTTATTTGTATTTTATATAAAAAGATTATTTCATAAACCGCATGTTATATTTTTGAACAAAAGAGGGCGCTGAAGAGCCGCAACATCTTAAACATCTGGCGTATTTCCTTTATATTAGCAGATAGTTAAACATTTCACAAATGCAAATAAAAAAAGAAAAAGCAGGTTTTCTTTTGAGACATGTTTGAAAATACTTTATTCATTTATATAGCTAAACAGTTTAAAAGAACACAGAGTGATATTGCTCCCCTATGGCACTGTGAGTTTTGCCTTATAGTCCAAACACAAGATAAGTGTGTGATCATGTATGTATGTCTGTTTTTATGTTATTTCCTTTAGACTTAAAACAATGTGGCCTGCCCTATATAGTTATTGTGAATTTGTGTGTCAGATAAAAAAAAAAGATTATAATTTTAGCTTTTATTTTTTCCATTCACAGCTAGAAATGATAAATAACAGAATATAGTGGTTATATTGTATGTATTATAAGCAAGTGAATGTATTTTAACATAATGGGTGTTTTGCCTGGTTTCCAGTCATCAATGCATATATTTGACAGGGCTTGAGTTTTCACCCATAAATTCATGTATAAAAAAATCTCTATTTGCAGAAGCTTCTTAATTTTTAGAATAAACTAAGATTTAAGTAGCTTTTACATTGCCGCAAAATCATATGGTAATTAAGCCTGATAAAAACAAACAAACAAACAACCCCCCCCGAAAAGTAGGTTTGATAAAAATTTATTTAAAAAAAAAACATTTTAGTAACATTTGTCAGATCCTCCATTAAAAAAAATTATAAAGGTTTGAAATACAAAAGTTACAATTTAAATGAATAAAAAAAAGGTAAACCTGAATTCCACACTTACAAAAAACAAAAAAGAGACATGTAAACAGGCTTATACCCGACATCAAGTTAAGGTAATACACCATTAATGTGCAGGCCTGTTTGTGGCTACACAAGTACTTATAGGCAAAGCAATCCATTTACATTACTATTTATTAACACTTAGATTTTCTTTGCTAATATAAATGCATCCTAGCTGCAAAATTTTGGAAATATGAACCACGTTTTCATAAAATCGATGTTACCAGAATACGATCAATCTTCAAAACCAATATTAACTGTAAACAATACTGACCTATATTTCCTTTAGATGTTACATATTAACAATCCAACTTCGCTGATGAAATGCTTTGTAGCATACTAATCTACACATGTTACATCACCTGTTCTCAAACTGGCACTATACGATGGCACAAATGCAGTTATAAGGGGGAAAAAAGACATAATGCCCAAAAACATGTCAAATGAACTTAATAAGCTTTAATATCTTCACTACCGTACACTCCTGGAGCTGCACTTGACATTTGTTCTGAGTGTTGCATCACATGGATGACCTGCTCCTACAACTGCATATTGGAATCCAGTGAAATACTTATCTCCTGTTACCTTTTTTTAAAGAGATCGTGCACAAAGAGATGAATTAATATACAGAACTATAATCTTAGTCTTATTGGCAAACAAGCACAGATTTTGGGTACCATGCCGAAACCTAGCCCTTTTTCAGATGCTTTGTGACTTGAAACATTATTAAGATTCTCCAGAACCATTACAGTGTTTAACTAAACATACACCACATGGCCAGTGTTAATGTAGACACCCTCCTATTTATTTTAATGATTTGGAATCAACCCCATGTAGCCCTGAAGGGAAACGTGCATGCTACAGCAAGGATAAATAGTTGAGGGTGTTGGGACAGGGATGGGTGGCGGAGTGAAGTTTCCAAATAGAATGTATAGTGTTTCATAAGAGGAATTTACACAAAGGTCACATAAGTCCAGGCTTCTGTATACACAGCATTGTCCATGTGATGTACAAGATTGTGGTGCATGTACTTATGTTTAATTGTTTTACACCAATCTTGCTACGCAGTGGAATTGTAAAGGTGCATTATGTAGCACTTTAAGGGCTTCTGTTTGCTGAATCTAACACATACTATAATTCCTCAAATTGGTATATAATTACCTGAACCTGAGCACTTGTTTTTGTTAGCTTAGAGTAAGCCTTTCCTAATAACATGGGAGTGCGTTAAAGCAGGCCTCCATGTTGTGCTGCCATGTTTTAACAATAGCCGTGTTTTTTTAACTACTGACTTGCGTTGTTCTCTCATTTGTAAGTCGCTTTGGATAAAAGCATCCGCAACCTTACCACTAGAACCTTAGCAACCTTACCACTAGAGGTCACAAAACCTCACACACGTATCATTTAAAGTAAAAGGCTAATAGTCAACTTAATTAAATATTTGTGATCTGATTTGGTGACATGGGTCCTATCTTTTCATTCTCAATATTATGATCCTTTTTAAGAAAATGACCTCAAAACTTGCTTGTTGCAATTTGCTTAGCAGAGCAAGTAATATTTCAGGTCCAGTGTATTACACTCAAAAACACTTCACAACTATTATTTTTGTTATATACAATCAAGAACGAACGGCACCATAAAAATACTAAAAATAAAAAACAAACTCTCTGAAGATGCCCTCTTAAAACTGTAAAATTAACATTAACATTTAAACATGGATTAAACAAATTAACTGCTATAGTTTTAAGAACATATGCTTTGATTTAGTGTTTTAAGATATGTTAGTATCTACAGAAAGTAACGAACATGACTGAAATATGACAAATATATTTACCCTTACAGTCCAGCTGCCTGCACTTTAACAGAAGAAGGCATTTCCTGTTTAATGGTGTATCAGTATTTCTGAATAATTATATCCAAGGAGGGTTCAAGGGTAAACAAATAGGATTTATAAAACTGACTGGTAAAACTCAGTTAATGGTTATAAATTGTATTATATAACAGGGGTTCAATTTGTTTATACTTTTATCATATTTGTGCACCATTTTTTTTTTTTGGTAATTATGTTACTATTCAGCAAATGTGATGCAAATACAAGTCATATAATCTGTTTAGAGATTTAAATGTAAACAGAAAAGTCCATACAAACATGTGATTTGTTAAAAATTGCTAATACCGAGATCTTAAGAATGGAGACTGCTCTTGCTGATGGAAAGACATCTGGGTTTTTGCTTTTCTTTTCCTGTAAACAGAAAAAGAAAACTTTACTTAAGTATAAATAACTAAATGATGTTGTTCACAAGAGTTTAACATCTGTTCAACACAAATAAGTCACAACAGCTTAAGATTTGTATACTTAATCATTGATTTGGCTCCATGAACACAAACTGTACCCTGGTCTGGCTTGTTCCACACAGCAACATGTTTGGCAACATTACACTAAATAGATGTTTGCAGTAAATTATCATTGTAATTAGATAATTTATACTAAAAAGATAAGTAAATGGTTATTTTGTGGTGCAAAAGTTGTGTTCCTCCTCATCATCATAATGATTCTGCTACAAGGTTTGGTGAATTCATGATCGACATATTTGATTTGATTTATTAATTCATATGTATCCTTAAAACCATTCATAAAGCAGCTGAAAACTAAATAATGTGTCATTTATTCTGTGTCAACATGGTTTTGAAAGGTGGGAGAGAAGCCACACAGACACGAAGATAATATTTAAACATTACACACAATGTTACCAACCGTGAGGTTAAGTTACACTTACACACACACACATTTACTTTTGTACAGACTTGAATGAACTCAATATTTTTGTCACCTTGAATTATATTAGCGATTGTTATTCACCTTTAATTTAAACGGACAGCGAGTTAAAACAATGGATAGCTGCACAATGCTTAGTTCTGGTTGAAATATGTGCATAGTAATACATTTAGTGAAAAACAAAGTATCACATTTTACTCTCATTACTATTTATCATTCGTTCTATAAAAGCTGTACTGTCATCACAACCACCATCACTAAGAGTCACAAAGAACAACAAAGGCCATCTTTACAGTAAGTGGAACTGATAACATGAACCTGAACACAATAAGTGGAGCAAAAATTAGAACTATTTTACTGCTACTGTATATCAATATTATGACAGACTGTTCATTGGACAATAAAAATATAGAATATAGAAAAATATAGACATAAATAAATAAATACATATAAAAAATAATAAAAATATTGCCATCTTTGTAAGACATTTATTTTTAAAAAGTACTACATATGATTCATTTGACTTATTTTAGCATTTTTTTTTACCTTTGCACAATGAAAAACAGGATCATCAGAATGAATGATAGGAGATCTGCAGCAATCCATACAATTCTGTACACAAGTGGGGCCTAAATGAAAATATTAAAAAAATATTAATTAATGACTATTAAAACAGCATATATTGCTAGAACCTCCCACAAACTACATCTATATATACCAACTGCAGAAAGAAAATGTCTAGTGTGTAAATTACTACTTACGAGATGCAAATCAGGTTTAGACATGTCTTTGAGAAGGTGGCAGGTGTTGGTAGTTACTGAACTTGCTCCAGCGCACCATAAGAGTGAAAAAAGCCATCGCTCATGTACACCCCACAGGTTAACAGCGATGTTCTCACGCCACATCTCACTGTATCACATATGTAAAATAACGAAAAATGAATACATGATCATAACACAGCCACTGAGCCATGACTACTTAGTTGTAATGCAACAATAAAACAAAGCAGGTGTACATAATAAAGGGTTTAAGCGCAATAAGTATATGGTTAACAGTCCGAGGAACAGAGGAGAATCATAGTTAAGCTGAAGAACACTGTATTAATGACACCCTTATGGTAGTGTATTGGAATTTAAAGCCACAGCAATCTGTCGTCACCTCAGAGCTGCTGCAAATCACAGAGGTACTAACATGCACCCGAATGCCCATTCTGTTTTGTCTCACAGATTTTTTTGTAGTATGAAGATCTGAAGACTGTGGTAAATAAAGAAAATGTACCATCATATTCCTGGACCTTAACAAACTGTAGAATTGACAATTTTAGTTCTTCTGATCTCTTTTTAATATCTTTATGATTCCTCAGTCCTTCCTAATCTACAAAATAAAAAAATATCTAGATTAACTCAAGATATAAAAATGTAAATCATTGGACATGTCTAAAGGGCTACAAAAAAAGTTGATTTCAGTGTTGTTATTGCTCCTTCTCAAACTAAGAGTTGCTACACTGTTCCAACGTGCAACATTACCTGCAAAGAGAAGTAGAAAACCCAACCCATGAATTTGTCACAATGCATTTAGACAAGTCAGATGAGGTACATTTGAAAAAAATAAAAGGCTTTTACAAAAACAACACCTTGCCAGCTGTGAAGCATGAGGGTAGATCTTCTGCATAGTGGTATAAAAAGTTTGCAAGAGTGAATAGAACCAATTTCCCATTATATTAATAAATCCAGGTGGCTTTAGTAACATGATACAGTAATTCCAGACTTATTACAACATTCACCAGGACAAACTTAAGTAGCAACTAAAATCTTTGGAATGGCCTATACAGTCTGTTGACCTAAAAACATTAAAGAAAACTTGTAGGACCTTACACTAGAACTTAACACCTTTAACAAAAGCTAAAATTCTAACTACAAGGATATAGTTTGCGCAAGTGGAAGTGTTGCATTAGTCAGGCCATGTACATGATTATCGAGTCTTTGTTTGCTAAATGGCAGTTTCATTTGGCCAATAGAGCCAAATGAAGTTGTTTTAATATGACCCTAATATCAGATGTATTTTTAGATAAAACTTGGCTAGTTTTATAATAAAGGCATACAATGACGTTTTAGAGGTTTTACAGTAGTAACACTCATAAGTACAACTTTCGTGTAATGTTTAGCCATGTAATGTTTTTGGTTTCAGTTTCTGGTTTCGCAATGTGTCTTCGTCTTGTAGTGGACTGTTATTATGGTATAATATGGCTGAGCTTCATAAGGGAACATCAGATGAGGTAACTACTGGACAGACTTGTCAAAATAAATCACTCCCTTTAAACATCCTCTCTGTCTTGTTATGCAGTGGTCTGTATTTTAAATGATCAAAACAATATGATGCCTAAGAGATTCATCTTTAACAAATATTACTTATTAAAAAAAGAAAAGAAAAAAAATCAGGGTTCAAGTGAATTAGACATACAGTCACAGCCCAATTCTGACATAATTCTTGGTAAAAGACAAAGATAATAAAATTAAAAAGAAATATTTCATAACGTTGCTTAAATTATGTCCAGGCTTTATACCAAAAATATACTAGAAGACCTTAATAAGGGCTCTGAGATATATGACAGTGTTCTGATAGACATGTAGTCATTTTTTTTATATTTATCTGTTTTATTTTATTTTATTTTTAAATAAATAAATAAAAATCTCTTCTGGAGAAGAGAAACTGATGCACTAATGACATTAAAATGAGCTTAGGCAACAAGAGTATATTACATTCCTCCCAAAAAACAGCCATTTAAAATGACATTTGGCAAAATTGCTTCAGGGACAACAGAGAATTAGTTATAAAGTTACAAACACTGGTCCAAAAAGATCATTAATGATCAAAATATATATTTTAATTATTTAGGTATTACCTTAAATAACCATTTTTAATGATTAATGTACAATATACATTAAAGTTCTAAAAGTGGTTTATATTCATTAATGAAACTGCATAATTTAATTTACATTTTAAAATCTCAAAAAAATTACAGAAAAAGAAAGCATGAGGAAAGCTCTTAACTACTATGTATAAACCACACAGAAGTGTATTTTGTGTTTTTGTATAATAGAGATTATTAATTAGAGCTGATAAGCTTTTACATTTTAAATTAAAAGTTATTTTTAATTAATAGAAAGCATTTATGTGTGGGAAAATCTTAAAACCTGTGTGGGAAAATTGTGTTTACGATTAAGGTTTTTATAAATTAGATCATCAACTGGAACTATGCTGAACCACAGCACAGAAATTTTAAATATGATCAGTGATCCATATCTCCTTCAGGGTGTAAAACAACTTCAACCTTTAAAGAGCTAACGTCGTGTCTGGACATGTTTAATAGACACACCTAATGTCCTCGGTATGCAGTTTGTTGTATTTCACATTTAGGATTTCATCATCCTTCATTAAGCTTTTATTATAGGGTCGCTCATCATAGACCTGCCGGAAGCCTGAAGTGTTTTCTCTACACTTTGAAGGAAGCCACCAAATCTGAAAAAAAAAAAAAGTAAAAAATTAAATAAAAAAATTACAAAAACAGAAAATACAGAACAGAGACTTGATAGATTGCATGTCACTGCACATGGAGCTTAAAAACTTAAACTATGTGTGCCAGATAAGAACACCATTAAGTTATGAGTTATGATGTCCAGTTTTTCTTGCGTGGTTCAAGGCATTACCTTGTAGAAATGTAGAGCTATTGGAAAGGTAATAACATGTAAATCTACTAAAAGATACGTGTGTAAATTTAGAATTGTATTCATGCTTTGAATACAATTTTGCTGCCTTTGAGCACAATTTCTAATGTCTCAATTAGATCCATCATGTTGTTATTTTAATGGATGCTCTGAGTCATTATACTGTTGTAGAAGCCAGGTTAATTCCAGGATTTGCTGGCATTTCCTTTATTTATGCAACACTGCTATTTTTTCTGATGTTTCACAATTTGGTGTTCTATATGAGACATCAAATACATCGTTTGGGGAAAGTTACTTTTTCATGAAATCCATGACATCATGGGAAAAATTTCCTTTTAATGAATCTTCCATAAACATTGTTTGTAAATGTAGACTCCTCTCCGTTCTGCATTTTAAACCTGCCTGCATGTTCTAGACAGTAATGTTAAAGTTTGGAGTTCTGCTATCACCACCATTTAGCATCACTATTCCCATAAATAGCTGTTTTTTTATTAACTGTAGCAAAATAATTTTAAAGCCACCCCTGCCTAACCTTAGATCTTTAGACATGCGTGTTTCTTTGCATGAGGTCAAATGGTTAGGAAAAAAGGGAATTTAAAATCAGTCTGCAGTTCCTTATTACAACTTGTGACATGCATTAGATCTGTTGATGGTCTGATGCATCTCATTACCATATGGGGAATGGTGTCTAGTTAAACAGAAACTTAGCCTTTGTAAAACAGCTGATTAGTTTATCCAATCCACCTGACTTACATGCAATTATAATGAGAGGGAGGAAACCCACGCAGGCACTGGGAGTTCAGCAGGAACTTATCCTCCCTGAGAATCAAGTAACAAAATCTATCTTGCTGTAAGGCACATGCAATAAATACTGAAATATAGTACCTGTACATTGAAAAAGTCAACACTGAAATATACTGGATGGTGAATGAACTTACCAAGTCACCTGAGATTCCAGACTTTTTGATTGTCATCACTGTGACATTACAATCGTCATTCTCATTCTTCAAGTCAAAAATGACGGGGATGTTGTGCTCTTTAGCAAGTTCTAGGAGTTCGGTAAGTGATGGTATGGTCTCATTACGAGCCTCTTTTTGCTGCTTCACTGAAAGTAAGGATACTGACCAAAACGGGTCCGTCTACACATGAGGCAGAAAAAGCTCTTCAAATAATCATGAGCAGCAGTTTAAATGTTTACTGAAACAAGATGGAAAACGGTGGATTTACCCTGATAAACCATTCGCCTGCATTTAACATCCTTAATTCTTTCCAAGTGAAGTTTTGGCTTGAGTTGTATGATCGATTTGGAAAGACATCATTCACATTAGTTGTCCTCTGAAGGAACTTAGCTCCATGATCATGCACCAAAAACGGAATCCCATCCTTGCTGTAAATGAACAGCAAATCCTTATACTAGAGAACACCTCAAATTAATCTAAAATCACCCAATCGTGTTTCAACAGTGCCTCCCTCCCTCTGTGTCATTAACGTACAGTTCAGGGTGCTTTTCATTTAATGGACAATTTATATAAAAATATTGACAGTTGGTAAAGCAAAAAATAGATAGCAAAAAGATGTATACAACCTTAACTGTACGTCTGTCTCAAATGCAGTGACATTGCATTCAATACTTCTCCTGAATGACATCATTGTGTTCTCAGGGGCCAACTAAAAAAAAAAAAATAAAAAAAAAAAAGCACACACAAGAGAGAAAATTTACTTTCTAAGGTAGGTAATTCATTGGTTTGCTTTGTTGTTCACTCATTTGAAAAAACAGGCTGTTTAATTTGTACCATATAAAGTATTTGCCGATTCAGCGTCCTGATGGATACCTGGATTACTCTAGTAAATACTGTTGAACAGTGACACTTCCAGCATATGTTATTTATCAGTTAATCTGAAGTAAAGTAACAGTTAAAAGTTTGGACACGCACCCTTCTTTCTCCATTGTCTATTGTCTCCACTTCCAATACAGATGGACATTTGTAGTTTTACAATTACAGACTGCAGGACATCTGTTTTGTTTTTTTGTTGGTCCCCTGTTGATTCGTTTGTCAGAACCAATCATAGAACAGATATAAATTGGATGGTGGTTTATTGTCAGCCTGCAGTAATGCTGATCCATTGAGGGGGTTTACATTTCATTAAATTTCATTTAAATACCAGTGACACTTCTGTAATGAGAATAAAGCACCAACCAAATAATACCTGCTCTGTAGTGATACTTTTGGAGTCCATTAAAGAACAAAGTAAAGGGGACAAACAGTATGTACTGTATTCCACAAACAGATGGACTACAGTATGGAATTATAGAACTACAAAGTCCTTCTTTACAGTAAGTGATAACACGAACAATAAGTGGAGCAAAAAGGAGATGTGTCCACACATTTACTAGTAATGTATAGGTTTAACAATTGATTTATCAATTGATCAATGTTTTGCCCTCCTAAATAAACTTACATTTTTATCATTATTAATTCAATTCAGAGTTCCATAGTGCAGTATAGAACAAATAACAGAACTAGTAACACTTTTATATTAATGTCTTAGCAATCCTCTGTTTTTATTTTTTATGGGAAACTGACAAAAAACAGTACATGTTATCTTTCTTCAGTAGTTATCTAGAAAACATTGGACAGCTATCTTGAAGCAATCTGTACAAAACCCTGCATCATCAATAAAACATATTGGTGCAGAAATAAAAGGCTACTGTGCTTGCACAAACATTCTGATATCAGTGAATCTTAAGATGCATCAGACTTACCAGGGGAGCACCACGGTGGGCAATAAGGCCAGGTTTTAAAGGAAGTTCATCAGTTATACACGGAGCTCGGACGATAAGAGGACTGAGGTAAACCACAACCGAAACTGCCAATAATATGGTGATTATAATGATCCTTGCAACTGTGCCAACAAAAACACAACAGTCAATAATCTTTTGAGGAAAAACCTGCACACGTGTTCAATCATGCAGTAGTTTAGACTCTTACACAATAATAACTGACAAATGCATGAACTCTCACTGGCCAATCATGACAGCAGCTCAACGGATACAAATATACTCTAGGTCATTAGCTTATGTCCATATCAATTCAAAACAAGAACAAAATGTCTAAGTAAACTTTAAAAAAATATATTTTGACAAGGTTTTTAAGAATGCAAAATGGCTTGTTATTAACCTCAAAACCCATAAAGCAGATGAACCACAACTGCCGAAGACTATTCTTGGCGCCATTCCTGCAAGAACAGAAATCCTTGCATAGTATGCTTATTTTTTTGCTGTCATATGTACAGCTGGTTAAAACTTAATAAAAATTAATATGTCTGCCTGTCATTAATTATTTATAAATTTTAAGCCTTGAGAGCAACAGGGGGTATCACAGGGGGTATAATACCTCGTGTTCACAATACACAAATTATATGACAGCCTTTATATGATTCAGACTCATGTTATAAAAAAAAAAAACTTTTACAGTAAAAACATAAGAGGAACACATTCGCCTTCTGATGAACAGTCACATGAATTATTGCCGTAAAGTTAAACTCTGTACAACCTTATGTTGTCACATTATACAGTTACTAAATGTGAGAACATGCAAACTAAGCAACCTATGATTAATGCAAATCGGATATTTTAATGAAAAAGTGAGAAAAAAAAAGCTACTGACCGATATGTCCAGCTCGATTGTAACACTGGAATACAAACCAACTGATCAAAGTTAAAGCCACAACAGCACCTAATTGCAGAAAAGGACCAAATATCTACAAAAGAAAAAGCACACAATGTGTTTTGGCATAAGAACAAAAGATGTGATGGGATGTGTCTGCAGACATTAATACAAACTTATATCATTATTATATTATGGAAAGACATTTTCCCTACCTGCAGAGACATTAAGACAGTGGTCCATTCTTCGGTCCATTTTAAGGTTATTACCAATGTGCCAAGCACAACTATTATCAGAGCTACAAACAGCAAAATCTAGAACAGGAAAAAAAAACGACATACAATAAGATGATGAATAAGCCTTATAATAAAGTCAATACCAGGTATATCAACTTTAAATATACAAGTGAGTTGCAGGAAGATTAAATATATTTTTCTAATTAGATTGTTAACTGTACCTACAGATTATGAAAAAAAAAATCTCTTACTATTTAAAGTAATAATTAAAATACTGTTTCTAACCAAGTAGTGAAGAATATGAGCATTCTCTTTTTTTACCTTATGTAGCCAGTGTAAATCCAGTGGTTCTCTTATAACAAAAAGGATCAGAGAAATAATCTGAAACAAATATGTATATTTCAAATAAATGTTTACTGCTATAATTTAGGTATCATTAATGGCAGGCACTAGTGATGACACAAATTACCAATATTCTTACCAGTAGCAACAAGCAGTATATGGTCAATGTTGCAGACAGGATAATAATGCACATGTACCAGTTCAACCATATGTTGAGTTTACTGAAGGCCTTCCTATACATAAAAAAAGATATCTTTAGAAAAAAAGGAATATCAAAATGACTAAAATATCTAAATAAATTAAGTGCATGTTTACCAGTTGAGATCATTGTTGTCATTGTAAGCAATGAAACAAATGAAAATCCATCCCAAAGTCAGAACAGACATTAGTAAAAGAAATGTGAACCAACAGCATACACACTGTAACAAAAGTTAAGATAAAACAAAAATTGCACAAGTTCTAACATGACAATTTTAAATCACTTTCACCTGTAATCATCATACCAGCTAAACCTAATCCAATAAAAACAAACATAAATTCCTGACTCAGTGAAACATCGGTTTCAACTAACAGTTTCCGTTTAAACAGTGTGGTGAAATAATTTACAGGTTACGGTTTAAATACGCATTCGTGATACGGCTATCGATTACAACCATCATCTATTTACAATATTCCTTTTATCAATCAACTTTCTTATTTGCTTTACAGTCAGACAAAAAGCCTCTACCGCAATATAATTGTAGAATTCATTAGTTAAAGACGAATTCCTGGGGTTCTTTTGACCGGAAAAACAAACACCAAAAGGAACCTAACCCTGCTTACAATTCACCAAAAATAAAAGGATTTTTTCTTTGCTTCTTTTTAATGCAGTCCAAATTGAGATGAAAACTCATTCAGCTCCCAAAGGCCCCTGGACCCATGCCACTGTTCTCTCATGTTGAGTTTCGCTTGGTCATGAAAGAGACTGATGAACCACAGAATTCTGAATGTAATAATGAACATGCAACTCTAACCTGCTATTAAAAAGCCCAAATTAACATGTCCCCATATAAAGCTTTAGAAAAACACTAAATACATCGCTAATTATGCTCACTACACAAAAAGATTCTCCATATTCTAGCAATCAGGCTTTCATTCAACATACTTGTCACACAAGTCCTATCTTTAATCAGAAGAATGATATGGTTAAGGTGTATTAAGAAACTCAAAAACAACATAAAAGTGAAGTATTACTGATGTGGAATTTCTCTCTCTTGAGCGCTTCCAGTAGCAACTGTACATCCCTCTGAAGCAAACTCGGAAGATGCCATCTCTTGAGTACATTGTGACTTCTAAACGCAGGTGATGAAAAATGCAGCTTTCGTGATCAGGAAAACTGAATTTTGTCCATTTAATGACTCACATCACAGACCTGCGTGACAGAGGGAAATGTTCAAGAGAGATTTAGAAGCCTTTTAAACACACAACTTTAGTAATGTTTTAGCCAAACTACTTAACATAAATAGCTTAGCATAAATAGAGTGTTAAGGTAGAAAAACAAGAATATTTGCATGAGTCAGGGTTTTCCTTTCAAAAAGAAATGGTTCAAAGAATTATTATTATTATAACTCAATATTGTGGTTGTTTAGTGATTAAGGTTATTTTGAGTTTGCAGAGAATGTGTCAGTTCTTACAATTTGTCAATGTTTGATACTTGAAAATTTCCCAAATGTTCATCTTGTACTAAGGTAATTCACTAAAGCCTGTCTGGATCCAGAAATCTAAATCTGAAGACTGAAAGTCCTATGATTCATTTAGCTTCCAAAACTACTCACACCACTGGTAATTTAGTGTAAATACTGAATACAGTGCAAATCTATATTTTTTTCATTTTGAAGCAGTTTTGTACAAAACCTTTTTTAACTGACAGATCAACACACATGAAAATGTTTCACTTGGGGCAGAAAGATGAAGTTACAAAGACGCAAAAAAAAACGTATGCAGGTCAGTGATATTACAAATCAACATCAACTTTCCTGAAAAGTCACATATATACAGTTATTAAAAAATATTGAATGAATTTTAAATAAAAGAGCTTAAACAAATAGTTTAGCTGACTGAGCTCCTCTAGATAAGAACAAGACCTACACAGTTGTAAAACACTGACTATTTACTAATAGTAAAAATATTAAATTGCCCCATAAAGTATGTGTGAGTATGTGTGCCCAGCGATGGCATCCTGTTCATCTGCCCAGCGCCTGAACCATGCTCCTGGATGGGCATGATGAATCCCCCTGTGACCCTACTCTAGAAATAAACAAAATAATTATTATTTTCAAAAAAATCTTATAAATGTTTGGATCAGATTAATTTAATTTTTGTGAAAAGGTCAAAAGGGGCCTACTCAAATGCTTGTAGCAGCAGATATGCAAATCGATGTGCCAACAAACAACTTTGACATAATAAAACGCCTTTTTGTAAAACCTTTCATTAGACCAATGCGCTAAACAAAACAATGAAATGCAAATATAAATCCCTCACTCAAGTCTCTGGCATCGTCATTTCACCCTTACACCCAAACCCTATGAGTTAAAAAAGGAAGGCACAAAGGAGTTGCTAGGAGATGTGCTGAGGAATGCTCTCCAAATGAGTGTGCTTTATTCTCTATTTATTTTAAAGGACTCAGTAAAGACACCATGCCAAGAGTTTTAAGCGGTTTATTAGAAAATATTTTAATAAATATATAAACTACCATCACAACTGCAGATTAAATAGATGTCAGTAAATGTCTGATTTCAGTGTGAACTGAAGCAAAAAACCCAAAACAACTTCACCGTCCTCAAGTCTGTGCAGAAATAAATTCCATTTTTGAAAACCTATTCTAGAAAACATTCACATAGCCCTGCCTCACAGGTGTCTGGTGGAGGTGTGACTCATTTTTTGCTTTTCTATTCTCTGAAAGCCTCTGTTTTCCACTCATTAATCCAGTAAAACTTTCTGTTCAACATTAAATCTTCATACCAGTTCAACAGGTAATCTAATTTTCTGCACTAACATGTACACCATTCTGTTGGTGTACATGTTTGTACAGTTTAACAGGTTCATGGCCTCTGGTGTCAATACTCTAAAGAAATGTTTTGGTGTTGGGATCAGTTTTTGAAAATCACTTTCAATTACAACAAATAAACCTTGACCATCGCGTATTTAATTAGAAATATTTCGTTTATTGTCAAAAACATGAGAAATGAATTCTCATGTCCATCCAGGGTAGAATGTTTTGAACGCTGGCCAGATACACCCAGGACCAGTGCAATCCATCGCTTGGCATAAACACACACAATATAGGGTAATATTAAAGCAACCGATTCACCATAATTTCATGTTTAGGAACTGTAAGGGGAAACCAGTTAGCCTGGAGAAAACCAACAAGGACACAGGAGGGGGGGGGGGACATGGAAACTCCAACCAAATCAGGATTCAAACCTGATCCCCCAGCGCAGAGCGGCAGACACTAAATTATGCTCTTCTGGGTGACCCACTTCAAAATCTGTAGAATGCCTTTCCAGAAAAGTAAAATTTGTTAAAGGAAAACAAATGGAATATCGTAAAACCTCCTGTAGGTGTACTGTGTTGCTGTTTCAAAATGTTTTGTCTATATAGTCCATTTTTCAGGTAAAGATATATATTTAAAATGTTAATGTCGAGAAACACAAAGCTAAGCTGTCATTTAATGCATAAAGCTTTTTAATGGAATAAAGGAATGAAGGAGAAAGTAAACTAATTAAATGCTAAACCCACAGTACTTAACTTCAGATTTTTTTTAGTGTTAAAGGAATTAACTTTGATGGTGGCGGTATGCAATGAAAATTACTAAAGCTTATACCAATAAGCGGAACGTGCCCTTCTTTATAGCAGTCACATATTCTTGCCTATTGACAATTGTGAAGCTTGCATTAATAATTAGAATTGTGCTTTGTAAATGTGCACTAACATTGGTTGCAAACTATCTTTCCATGAATTGTTAGCCCATCAGATATTCATTATCTCCAGTCTACTTTATGAAAAAATATTTTAAATTTGCAAAAACCTCCCTCTTGCTCCATTGTCTATTTCCTCCGCTTACTATATACATGGACTGTATTACAATTACTGCCTGTAGTAAATCTGTTTTTTTAAATACATATGCGTTTATATGTGAAACGAGACCCTTAATTTAGCTCTCCTCAGCATGCGGTGCTCTATATAATAATTGGCAGGCTGCCCATATCTTAAAACACCTCTGTCTTGAAGAACATACAAGGTATGTATTACTGTATTAAACTGTATTACTGTGGCTTTGTTTCTTTTGCTACTTATTTGTACATTTTTGCCTTGTAGGACACTGATGCTGAGTATTAGACCTATTAATCTATAAATATTGTAATAAATGAAAAACTTGTTTGCAATTAGATCATAAAACCATTTTATTTCATTCTGATATAATTATATCATAATTTTGTTTGCTTCTAAGTCTTTTTTACCTGAACACAGTATATAAAGATTTAGTTTGAAAAAAGTTGGTGTATTTGTAGAGCTCATAACCTTAAAATGCCCTATCTCCAGGAAATAATGAAATGAATCAGTTTTACAGGAATGAGGTGTGCCTCATTGAAATGAAAGAATCATTAAATATTAAGGAATCTTAACCTGTGTAATCTCAGTTACAAATACATTAACCGTTTAAATGTTTAACAGTTCTGTGCCACAAACATGAACATACCTATATTATTGTAACTTGCAGAAAATTGTGATTTGACAAAACTCTTAATTTTTCAAAAGGCCCATTTTACTTACCAAAAAGGTTTCCTTTCATACTGTCATTTGCAAAGTAACATTTGCAAATATGAAATGTGCCTAAACTTGTCTGTGTATACAAACAAATAACCTTACACGTGTTATCCTACAGTATTTTTTTTACATGTTTACAACAATGACCTAATTATTAATAAATGCAGTTACAGGCTTGTAAATGCTTGTAATTATTGGTACACACTGCCTTTCCACCTCTTTTAGTATATTAAATAAAATTGGCGGTTATCCGATTTGCTAAAATGCAAATAATAAAAGCAGCTCAAATGTAAGGGCTTAGAAAATAAAACTAGACCAAAAGTTTCTGATCTGCCAATCGGCGTAAACATTCCATTACATGTGCAGAAGATTTAAAAACAGACAGTTACATATGTTTTCTGGTTTATGTGAATAGTTAAAGTAATAAAGTTCACTGTTTAAATAAAGGTTCGTTTTATGATCTGATTCATCTTAATCTAAAGCCAACAGCCGAGAGTCCGTTGGACAGTCAGGGTTATATCTTAATAAAATCATATTTCATTTTATATTATTCAGTTCACTTTATACAATTGTTATTGCTGTGGTTGCTGCAAGAATTAATTGATAACTTCATGTAGACTTTACACTCCCAGTCTGTTCATATGTAAAAAAGGTTGGCAGGCTGTCACATTGAGATAAGATATTGTTTTATTTGACTGACTTATGATACGGTAACAAAGATACTGTCATTGTATCCTGGCAGCTTATGTTCTAAAATCTGAGTCTTAGTGACATATTATGAAAAAAAAAAAAGATTTTTTTAGGGAGAACATTTTTAATAAGTAGTAATGGTTGTTTACCCCCTTTTTAGGCTAAAAAAAAAAACTTTGTTTAAAGAAACATTTTCCATTATACACGCCTCTTATTCACGGAAATGTAGTGTATTATTGTGTCCCTTTGTCTCGGATGTAAACTACCTAGCCAAGTGTTTTGGATAATGGCATGCTTTAATTTTTGTTTGGAAGGCCAGGTCTTTTTTTCTGTCCTAGCACGGCTGGGGTTTAGTTTACAGAATAAATTGATGAAGGCATGGTTGTTAAATTTGTGATGGTGAAATGTAACTGGTTTAAACAGAAGCCCTGACCGCAATCCTACTAAACACATTTAGAATCAACTAGAATGGAGAATGTAAGACAGGTCCTCTCATTCAGCATTGGTGTCTGACCTCATTTATGCTCTTTGAGAGGAACAATTGACAACACTTTTAAGAAAAACAATCCAAAATCTTGTAGAAATATGTGTGAATTTGTTATAGCAGCAAAACAGGATCCAATTTAAAACGGGATGTTTGGATGGTGGATAATTCTCAGCACTGCAGTAATACTGATGTGGTGCTGGTCTGATACTAAGTGATGCAATGGTATAAATAGTTTAGACACAGCAGTGCTTAGTAAAGGGGCAGTCGTCGGCTTGTGGTTAAAGAGCCAGCTTTGCAACCTGAAGATCCCCGGTTCGACTCCTGATTCCCGCAAGTACAATAGCTGGAGTAACCTTGAGCAAGTCACCTAATCTCAAATGCTCCCCAGGGGTCGTACACAAGACTACTTAGGGAACTTGTGCTCACTTCACACACTGTTTGTATGTGTTTTAATCCACAGAAGGGTTCAAATGTGGAAGACAAATTACTCTGTGTGTATGCACAGTAGGCAAAATAGATCACTTTATCTCTTATTTAAACACTGTACACTTACTTCACTGAACCACTGTGTTTAGAAACTGTAGCAGCACTCCAAGTTGATGTTACTGCACTTATGACAATCATCCACCACCCATTTAGTACCTGCTCTGTGGTGGTTCTGTGGAGGTCCTGACCATAAAAAAACATTTGAAAACTATCAATGTACGTAAGAATCATATGTACTATATTCTGCAACCATTTATACTGAAACTACAGTGTTGTTTAAGGTTTTGGTTCATCTTTGTAATGCTTTTACCATTGTAATGATATTTAGTAATTTACGATAGTTGGACAACTGCTGAATGTCTCCAGGAAAAAGAAGGAATGACCAGGTGTGGGATGAGCATGTATAATTGTAGGAATGACCACTTGTCGAATGAGCGTCAGAAGGAGTCAGAAAGACTGGTCGCAGGTGACCTGCGAAAATATAGATTTAGGGGGCAAGTAACATTTGTTAAATGTATTATTGGGACTGGAGGCTCAGAAAATCCCACCATATTTGGAAGGTCCAGTCACACTCACCCACACAGAAAAAGGACAGCCTACCTAAGGGTTATATACCGAAGTAGCATCTTTGAGAATTCAGAGCTCTCTTATCAATTGCCTACCATTGATGATTCTTTGCTGTACCCTTGCTGTTTATTCAGTATTGCATTAAACTTTGTTTGGACCAACCTGCATCTTTGAGCCCGATTATTGAACATCTAACAGTTGAACAACTCCGACACTTTTTACGGAAAAATGCTGCGGTTAGAAGGTGAATGAGTTTTATGAGACACTTAAAATTAGCAGGCAATCGACCTGCAGCGAGGAACTATTTTATTTGACGTTGTAATGCAACCTGTCGAATATTTCTTTAGTTGATGTTGTGAATGATTTCTGATGTAATGTCGAATCAAACCTCAACCCGCAAAAAACAAATCCCTGTGTTTGCATGCACGTGTGAAGGACGCACAAACGCCGCGCGTGTTAAAGCTGACTAAACATAAATAAATCAACCATTTAACCTGCAAACAATCCGGTTTACGCTCATTAACTGGGTTTTTAATCATGTTTTAATCAATTAAAAACCCTGAAACCTGGACTGCTGCTAACGAAATTCAACAAAAAAGTTGTATTTGCTGGTGTGCGTTCACACTACTGTGCGCTGCATTAACTAAAACAACACGTTACAATAAACGTTGTATCTAAAATGATGACCAATTTTTAGTTAGTTTGCACTAAAAAAGTCCTTGGAGCTTACCTGAGAATGAGACACGGAGAATGGAGCTGCTCTTTCTGAATGAGATAGAGTTACGTCTGCGTCCTCCTCTGTCTTTGTGCGTGTGTGTGTGTGTGTGTGTGTTTGGTGTGTGTATGTGTTTGGCAAAATTCCAAATAAACTTTTACTTAAATGTTTATGAACATCTTATGTTTATAAACAATTCTATGAGAAACTGTCGATGCTCGACAACAAATACGGCATTTTATCAAAAATGTGACAATGAACAGCTCATTTCCATTAGAATAGGACGATGGTGCAAATGAATGGTGAATTAACTGAACAGCTGCTGCCCCCTTGTGGTACAAACGGATTCATCGTTCATTTATTCATTCATGTTCGAAGCCGCTTATCCTAATTTGCTGCTGGAGCGCCCTCTAGCGCCCATTTCCCTTTTATAGTGAAAATGTAGTCACATGATCTACCTCTTTGTATCCTATAAAACTTTAAATTATAATTCCTGACATGATAACCAACACAAATCTCTATTTTATGTACATGTAAAGAAATAAAAAAGAATTCCTGAAAACAGAATCAAAATCAGAATCGTGCTTTATTTGTTTGCCAAGTATGCTTAGACATTTTGCATTTGATTTCAGAGAATTTCTCTTTGCTTTTATTGCACAAAAATAATAAACATAACACACACACACACACACACACACACACACACACAAACAAACAAACAACCATAGAATCTATAAAAGCTCAACTGAAGTGAATGGATGAAGTTGCTTGCAAAAGTTATCTTGCTATCAAAATAATTACCACTAAGTTTATTTTAAAAAATGAAAATGGTTCTTATAGCCCTTCATTAAAAATAACCTTTTTTCAAATGGATGTTCATCATAGTAATTTAAGTAGTTTCTCCACAGTTTACAGAGTGTTTTAAAGTTCTTTAGGTATCAGAGTCAGGCCCTCCTCTGTATGTCATAATGTCTGGTACATTGCCACCACTAGATGTCATAAAACACTTTAAAGAAACATTTTAATAATTCACACCCTCACAACATGTTAGAAACACTTCTATGAGATTCTGGTTAATTTTCACATAATTGTTCCACATTACTTCTGTAGATCCCAAAGTGTTTCATTAGAGTCAAATCCCTTAGCTTATAAAGCGAACTTTGAAATAAATAATTGGCATATTTATGAACCCTGCTAAAAATAAACCTTTTATCTCTGACCTGGTGCATCATTATTATAGAGGCAGCCATTAAAATATGGTAACTTGTGGTCATAAGTAAAGCACATAGTAAAGCAACAGTCATCAAAACAACCGTGGCATTAAAGTGATTAGTAATGATTAGCAATAACAGATTCAGTCTGTGCAGGAAAACATTCCTAGCAGCCTTGTTGAAAAGTTGTGGTTATTACTAGTCAATTTCTACAGCTAATTATAAAAAAAACATAATAAGCTAAAAAAAAAAATTAACTCAGCTTTTAAATTTTCACATTCAGTGTATACAATGGCTCAGTGGACATTGCTGTCTCATGGCAAGACATGTCAATGGAGGAGCTCAACGTGCAGCCTTTCGGTGTGGATTGACACGATCTCCATGTATCCATATGGATTACCTTATGTCAGTCCAATGCCATGAATATCACAAAAAAGGGAAAATAGTTCCACTGTATTTGTGTTTTCTGTGCGAGATATCTGTTCTGTGTTTGACTAGTGACCTCTTTAGGGTGTTTTTAGTCACTTGCCGAACATTTCAATAGGCTCCAGCACTCCAAACCAACAGCAAAAAGCTTATGCTGAATACTAAAAATACTGAATGAGTGAATGAATTATCAGAAACCAACTCAAAACACATCTCTTCCACAAACACTTGATATTAAAAATAAATTCAAATAAAAGGCAGGACTGAATAATGATCAGCTTTTGATAATTTAACAGTGTTGCTGTTTTTTTCTTAACTACTGACTTGTGTTGTTCTGGTATTTGTAAGTCGCTTTGCATAAAAGTGCCTGCTAAATGACTAAATGTAAATGTAGTCCCCCTTTGAACACTGTAATAGGCTTCAGCACCCCAATTCAACTCAAGCAGCTTATAATACTGAATGAATGAATGATTTAATAATGTGTATATATGGATTGGTGACATGGTGGCTTAGTGGTTAGCACGTTCACCTTTCAGCACTAGGGATTCCCAGTTCGAATCCCCATCTGGGTGGAGTTTCCATGTTCTCCCTGTGTCCGCGTGGGTTTTCTCCCACAGTCCAAAACATGGATCAAGTCAATTGAGTTCTCCAAACTGCCCCATGTAGTGTATGTTTGTGTGTGTGTCTGTGTGTGTGAATGTATGATAGATTGGCGTCCTGTCCTGGGTGTATCTGCCCCCCCCCCGCGACCCTAATAGATGATAAAGTGGAAGGTAATGAATGAATGAATATATAGGGATTGCTTTTTGAATCTAAACCCACTAAACAGAGAGGAAACAGAATGCATAACGCAGTTGTATATTAAATGTTACAGCATGTAGTACACAGTCTTATTAAATGCTCTGGAGTAATGGGCGTTATGGCAATTGAAAGGAAGGGGGCGTGGTTTCGTTGCACACATACACACGCGCGCACGCCCGCACACACTACGGAATGGAGGCGCGCGGGTCGGGATCGCACGGCCGCATCTCAGCTCTGCGCTAGTGTCGCGCATCGGGCGGCTGGGTTCGGATCCGGGGCTCGACTTGGTATGTGGCGCTCAGCGGCCGGAGCCGGAAGATGGCGCCGTCTGGCTCGCGCAGCGCCAAGCGCAGGTGCCGGAGCGCTGTGCACTGGATCCCCGTGGTGTTCGTGTGCGCGCTCGTGGCGTGGTCCTACTACGCGTACGTGGCTCAGCTGTGTGTAGGTAAGCGCGCATCCTGCAGCACGACACGCGAGTCCACGCTGCGTGTGCCAGCCAGCCAGCCAGCGAGCCAGCCAGCCGCTCCCCGCACATCCAAAGCCGCCGTCGGCTCGTTCGTTTGAAGGTTAGATTACAGGACATCGCTGACTGATCCAGTCTGAGAGACGGAGCACAAAGCAGCTGAGCCCCATTCATCCAGCATGTTTTCATCTTCGAGCCACTGTCCCACTAGTTACTGACTGTAAACAACCTTAAATAAACGCACGATTGCACGACTGCTAATGCTTCCATTATGGCAACACTGTGTGTTCTCGTTTTTCATGTTTGGCATTCAGCTGGTGGAGTGTAAAATAATCTCAGATGGTAGTACAATTTCCTCCAAACCCCTCAAAAAGAAATGAATATCAAATGTACCATATAATGATGCACTTTAAAATGTTTTGCAATATATATTTTGTATGTCTAAAAATAATAATAGGGAGGTGTGCCTCCCCCAAATATTTCACTGCTCATTTACACAAAAATGTTTTTTTTTCAAACAAAATAATTGCTCTTGCTGATTTAGAGTAAAGAACTTAACATAGTTTAATGCAAATGATGCTCGAATAACAACGCTGGTGGCCCTGTTGCTACTGTTTAATACGTAATTAGCTACACTGAAAACTCCAATGTTGGAACTGTATAAAATTTGGTATGTTGGTGAATGGGATTTAAAGAAAAGTGGACCTTGGTTTCATGAGGAGGAGCCAAACGGAATGATGGATAAAATGCAGGTTGTTTAGAGAGCAGAGTCCCAATTGCTGATGCTGCTGCTGACTGAGACCTGCAGTTATGCTGAACTGCAGATAGTCTTGGAATCACAGTGACCAATAAGTAAAATAAAAACTGCATCCTAGATCAAATTAAATACACTCAGAATAAACACTGCTCTAACAAGCCAGTTTCCAAAAGTCTGTAAACCACCCAGGTTAGAAGATAAATTGCCAATATAAAATTTATTTTGAGTATAAGTGTCTGTCCGCTCTGTGATATGTCCAGAATGTTACCCTATTTTTACAGTTCTGTGCTCCAGGACCCCATGACCAGTTTTACGTGAAGGAAATGTTTTTTACGGCATACAGTGAATGTTTGACAGTGGTTTGGAAATAGCTGTTTAGTAAGCTTCATTAGGTAACTGCTTGATGAGTTTGATGTGAAGAGTAAATACTTTAAATAAATATAAAAAAAATATATTAAAAAAAAATACACATTTAAAAACCGTTACAACAAGAAAGGTGTAGTTTAGAAGACAAAGCCTTTAGATAATTATCAAAAAAGAATTTGTTTGGCTGTTTTTTGAAGACTTTATTCTTTTTATTTTTACACAGAAACAATTAAAAACATTGGTGAAAAAAGTAAGTTTTATTCTATGATATATTTTGCAATAATGTAGTTATTACATTTAATTCTGTACTGAGATTTCCTTTTCTTTCCAGTAGTTTACCTCCTGGCCTATCATATATTCATCATAATGTTCCTATGGTCGTACTGGCAAACCATCTTTACCAAACCTATGAATCCTCTCAGAGAGGTATGTGATGGGTCTTTTTACACTATATGGACAAAACACCAATTTTCACCAAATTCAACAATTAAATTGTTTCAATGTTGGAACAGTTTAGGGAAGGCCCTTCCCTGTTCCAGAATGACTGATTAAAGTCCTGACATCAACCCTCAATATTTTTTTTTAATTTGAAATGGTACCTTTTTTCCAACATTACTGCCTGACTTTACATTTCCAAACACAAATCTTGTACAAATCCCCTTTAAAGTGGCTGCAAAAGAAAAACCAACACAGAATATCATTAAAGGGCCTGTAAATGTAATATGTAGACGCCCCAAATACTTTTATACTTCAATGTTACATCCATCTTGTTCTTAAAAAATCTAAGAACTTACTAAGGAAAGTTCCCACATTTAATTTTTTTATATTTAGCCTATTTGAAATAGTTCAAGAAAACATGTGAGAGTTGCTACAAGAAGTGCTACAAGTAAAGCTCACCAGGTGAGCCCCTTGGCTTTCTGACCAGACATAATGTGCAGGTTTTTATGTCTAGTGGCCAACTGTAACATCATATTCAAACATAAGTGAATGTGTTTTCAATAGATCTTGTTCTGAGTGACAAGGATTTTATTATATATTACATTTTATTCCAGCTACAAAATAGATTATTGCTTTTCAGACAGTCTTATTAACCAACTTTTATTAAGCGGAACTTGCATTTTTTGTTCTCTGCAGCCTTTGAATTGATCTGTTCTGTTCTATTCTGTATTCTGCCACATTTTATTACACTTATTTATTCACTGTGGGAAATGTGTATATTACCTTCCTTTTTCATTTTATATTATTTGTTACAGTTTACTTGTAAGAGGTTATTGTTTTTATATGTATTTTAAAAGTCTTATACGTGTATAAGTCTTCAGCATCATAATGATATCCAATACTGTTTTTACAATAATGATTTAAACAATTTGAACTCTCATTTTAGGATTTTAATGATGCAACAGATATTTAAATAGTTGATAATAGATACTAGATAACAGAGCACTGTTATGTGCATAACTCTCTGTGATTGGTAGAAAAGATTGTAGCAAAACAAGTAAGCTATTCTAATATATGATTTTTAATTTTTAATTCAATATATATTCCGTTATGTTATTATGGGATACATTTACTCGGTTTTTGTATAAATCAGGCCGTTGTACATTTATGTCCTCCTCAGTTCCACCTGTCACACACTGACAAAGAACTGCTAAAGCAGGAAGACCGGGCTGAATCTCAACAAGAAATCCTCAAAAGAATAGCCAAGGATTTACCCATAGCCACTCGCACAACTTCTGGAGGTGGGCTACCGTCGACCGAATTTTAGAGAAGTCTGCTAAATCTGATGTTCTGACAGGTTCAGACAAACACACCTTATTTATGCTGTAACGATCGGTGTGTTTATAGCTATACGTTACTGTGACCGGTGCCATCTGGTGAAACCTGACCGATGTCATCACTGCTCAGTCTGTGATAAGTATGACCTCTTTTTAGCAGAAAAAATATTTGACATTTATTGGAAATACATCTTGCCTGGATAACATTTTACAGCAATCACTCAATACTGTTTTACAGGTGCATCCTGAAGATGGATCACCACTGCCCATGGTATGCCCGCATTCAGGATATTAAATGGCAGGCAAAAGCAGATCATTTATTTTAAAGAAACATTCACTTTAAAGCTGCAGTACAAATTTAAAACTATTGTCACCTGTGAAATTTTGACATACATTCTATTGTCTTGTGGAGAATGTTAAAAAATACAGTTTAAATGTTTTGCGATTATTTTTAGGAACAATATACATGGACAAAAGTAACAATACATCTGCAAGAGATTTTAAGACAGTTGGTCTTATCTTTGCAGTTATAAGTCTCCACTTTTTCAATGAGGCTTTCTACAAGATTTTGGAGCTAATTACTATTTTCTATGCAAAAAGGCATGTGATATGAATAAAATGGCCTGGTTCACAATTGCACTAGTTCATCCCCAATGTGTTTTTTGCATTTCTGTGTTAGGGAGTGTTTGCCAAAGATAGAGTGGCGCCCTGTTTTGGGTGTATCTGCCCAGCACCCTTATTGTTCTCCTCTACTCTGTCCCCCAATGCAAAATATAGGTTTAAGCAGAAGATAATGTATTGATGATTGATTCCTGATAACGGCTGTTATGTTTATTTTATGTTTATTGCTGTATTTCTTTTTAACAGGGTAAACAACTGTGTGGGCTTCTCAAATTACAAGTTTTTTACCCTTTTTCTTGCCTATTCTTTGCTGTACTGCCTTTTCATCACTGCAACAGACCTTCAGTACTTTATTCAGTTCTGGACTGTAAGTATAAACACATATATATTATTTTTGTTAAACATTACGTGTAGAAACAGAGTCAAATCATTTCAAAACTACTGAAATAATAATCATAGAGATGATTTACTGACAGATTTATGAAACATTATACTTGTAGTATAGGTAGTAACTTTTGGTGTGAATATGGGTATGTACTGTGTTTACGTTACTTTTCTCATTTGGATTGTTGTATCTACACAGAACAGCCTTCCTGACACTCAAGCCAAGTTCCATATCATGTTCTTGTTCTTTGCCGCCTCTATGTTCTCTGTCAGTCTGGCCTCACTTTTTGCCTATCACTGTTGGCTTATTTGCAAGAACAGATCCACTCTGGGTAAGTGAGCTGACTTTAAAGGGCTAATCAGAAGCACTCATAACTAATATTAAAAGAATTAGCTAAAAAAACAATCAGCCCTATGCTTCCTATGTGCTACTACTCGAGATATGTTGGTAATTAAAGATGGGATAACTTATTGACAGCAAGAAAAAATAGGAGATATCCAAGCTTAACACTCACTGTATGCAGAGTAGGGATGAGACAATTAATCGTTTTGCAATTAATCATGATTAAAAACATTACAATTAATCACAAGAGTGCCTTAACATGGTCATGACAATATACCCAAGTAAAAGAAACATTATGCCAGTAGACAAAATCGTGTAATTTCATCCCTAATGAGAATTGTACAAATAAGTCAATTTTATAGTCTTAATAACAAAGACTAGAAAACAAAACTGACATTCTGTGCTGCAGCAGTACAATTAAACTGGACTAACGTGTGCTAGCACAGTGTGGTGGTGATAAATGAGCTGGAGAGGTGACACTGCATTTAATTTCATGTGTTTGGTGGAGGTGACTAAAGGAATACTTTTAGTACTCATGTCCACCTATTAAATTTTTTTTTTCATGATTAGAGGTTTTTCGTGCACCTTCCTTTACTCATGGTACTGACAAGAGTGGCTTCAGTCTGGGTGGAAACAAGAACTTCCGTCAGGTCTTTGGTGATGAGAGCAAGTACTGGCTTCTGCCTGTTTTCTCCAGGTACAAGTTACACATGACTACATTCTGTATGCCATGAGTCAGAATGAAATATAAATATAAAATATGTGCTGTTTGTTTTTAGCCAGGGTGATGGCTGCTCCTTCCCTACATGTCTGGTGAACCCTGACCCAGAACAACCGGTCTCACCATCCAGACATGCTGCTGTCAGAAGGTCCTTTATGTTTGGTTATAAAACCAAAAAAGCCAAAACAGGGCTGACTGAAATTAATAAATCAGACCCAGTTTAAAGAGACAGTATGTAATGTGTTTCATTTAATCTCTTTAAACATAGCGATGCACAAGTCCATCAGTTTCCTGCAAAACCTCTAAGAGAGTCTCAAAGCCGACTGCTGGGTAACGGACAGATCTGGAGTGAAAATGAGGAGACGGAGGAAAAGGATAGACAAGGTGGGTTCAGATTGTTGCGTTTGTGTGTAATTCCGATTTTTGCTGCCAATACATAGGAACTATTTAATAATAATAATAAAAGGTGGCTTAGTGGTTAGCATGTTTGCCTCTCAGCACTAGGGATTCCCGGTTCAAATCCCCATCTGGGTGGAGTTTCCATGTTCTCCCTGTGTCCGCATGGGTTTCATCCAGGTTCTCTGGTTTCCTCCCACAGTCCAAAACATGGATCAAGTCAATTGAGTTTTCAAAATTGCCCCATATACAGTAAAGTGTGTATGTGTGTGAGTGTGTGCACTGTCCTGGGTGTATCTGGCCAGCGCCTGAAACATTCTCCCCTGGATGGGCATGGGGAACCCCCCGCAACCCTAATATAGGATAAAGCAGAAGATAATGAATAAATGGATAATAATAATAATAACAGCAATAATAATTATAATATTGCATAAATGTTATGCTGAATCTTTCAGTTGGCTTCATACACCAAGTCTGTCATGACATAGCATGTAACATAATATTAAAATGCAATCTACTGGAGGTGATCCTTTATCTGATGGACTGTTATTAGAAATCTATGACGGTTGCTTTTAATATAAAGTAATGACCAACATTTTTTCCTTTAAGGAAGATATCAAACTTTTCACCATCCAAAATTGAATGTTTCTCTAATGTGTGTTTTAAATAAATTTTAAGCTGTAGTAAACCATCAAATTGGGTTGGACAGTGTTGCCTCATGCAACATACAGCCAAAATCTGGCCCCCTCGGTCATCCATCTCTTTGAGCCTCTTAAAGATTCTTTGCATGGGACAGACTTTAAAGATGACAAGGGCCTAATTTAAGCAATAAGAACACGGTTATGTAAGGAGGACAGGAGCTGCTACCAGCAGGGAATACAAGCACTTGGTTCACACTCGTGTAAATCTATACATGTTAATGAGGACCATAGAAAAATGTGTATTGTGTAATGGAACATTTGGAAACATTTGTTTTTATTGTCACCATTACATTTTGACCTACACTTGTTTTTCACTGTGGTTTTTGCATGAACTTATTAAATAATGTGAACAGGCATGAGCTGTGTGGTAGTGTAAATAAAAGGATTTTTAGGCACAAATAATAAAATGTTTACAAATACTTAAGGTTACAAATACATAAGGTTATAGTTAATCTGGGTCATGCTGCAAGCCATACCCAGGAATGTATGAAAGCAGTTTTTATATCCTAACTGAGTGTTTGATTATCTGCATTCTCATGTGCTTCTGCACTTTTAGCCACTATGTGATGCTTAAAACAAACAGACTTATTTGTATGCTCTGATCTTATGACTGCTCATACTATAAAAATAGATTTAGCAACCTAGAGAGAGAGTGGATTATTGTATTCCAACAGTTAATAACACTCCATTTTCTACCACTTTGAACAGGAACAAGCAACCCAGTAATGAATATAGAGAAGGAATCCTAGTTCATTTAGTGATGACTTCTTGAAGAAAAGGTTTGTCTTTTTAACTTTAACAACAAAGTGCTTATTAAGTTAATGTACAAAGGAAGTCTATTGATTTTTTCCACAAATCTCAATGAAATAGAACCCAAATGACCCTGAAAAGTGTCAACGTTAGATATCTTTTTTGAGGGGTTTTGTTCTTCAGGGAAGTAAAGTGTTTAACCTGATAAGCACCCACAAAAATTGATTTTTGTATAATTAAAGTATTTCCTCATTCAAGGACTACTGAATGTCTTTATTCATAGTAAATCAATAATATGTCTTTGCAGTCATACCTATAATGGTGCAGTGAAGAAAAGGAGTCAGTAAGGGCAGTGCTACAGACAAATGAAACAGAGTTAACAGAGAATGGCCAGGTTGGATTAGGCTGACATAAAGCCTAGAGTTCGTCAAATATTCGTATTTTGGTTATTAAATTAAGAATTTAAAATGCAACGTGTCAAACCTCTTCTACTTTTGTTGACTTAATACCTAAATCTGAGGTTGGGTGCACAGACTTGACCTAAGTAGACTAATGAAGATTTGGAAAATCTATATCCTATACTAGGTTCGCGTTAGAACTCCCCATTTCCATTCAGGGCAGAACATTTTGGGTGCTGGGCAGATAGACCCAAGACAGAGTGCCAATATATTGCTGGGCACACCCACTTAGACTATAGAAGACCAATTTAGGACAGCCAATTCTTTGTGAATCCACCCAGATTAGGATTTGAACCTGGATCCTCAGCACTGAGAGAAAGGCGTTCTAACCACTAAGCCACTGTGCGACCTATTATAGTCTACTTTGTTATCAAAATTGCAATGTGTTCAGACCATACAAAGTATTAAAATAGCATTTTTCTTAAACCCATGGTACATTAGTAAACATTACACATTAAATAAACATTGAATACACCCTAAGCTTAAAATAAATGTTACTAGTAACTGGAGTGGTTGTTATTTTGTGCGTTTTCTCCAGATCATCAGATCCCTTTGTGACCTGCAGTGTTGTCTTTGGAAAAGTGAAGAGCCACCGTCGAGCTGAAAATAGCATCCTGCTTCCTGATCAGGCTCTTTCACACGGTTTCTATCTAACTGCTTGGTGCTTCTTTCTCAAAGCTGTACAGACTGCAGGAGGACAGTGTATTCATTACAGAAACGGGGTTTAAAAATGCATAGTCTTTGACTCTGGATCGAGTGCACACTTGGCTATAGTCATCATGTGCTCGGTGTGACAGAATTCAATACCACGAATTAAGAGACCTCAAGATTTATTATTCAAACCTAATGCACTTATTATTTGGTGGAACATGTGTTTAGAGCTAATGAAATTGATATGAAAGGAGGCTTAGTGCATGCTGCATCTAGATGTTCTAATTCAAATGTAAGAAGAAATCCATCAGACGCAAGACCTTTAAAATATAGTGTTTAACATGAATACAGATTTCACAGATTCTGTTGGATTATTAGAATTTTAGCAGCCCATATGAATGTAAATGAGTCTTCGACAGTCATTTTCAAATTCGTGTCTGGATGTGTTCCTATTTTTCTTCGTACTGTATTTTAAACATGCAGCAAAGGTTTGTTGAACAGGAGTTTTTACCCCAACCAGCCAACCAGAATAATATTATAGTAAAATACATGGAAAAGCACTGAAAGGTTTGTTCTTATAAGCACAGTATCGGAACAATTGCTCTTTTGCACTGTAGCATCTGAATCCATTTTAAATCTGCTTGTGGTGGGTAGCACAATGCTTTATGGAAAAGACTTTGTTGAAGATAAAGATTTACTAGCACTTGTACAATGGTATGTTGTGTTAAGATCTCACATTCACATATTCAATGTTAAATTGTACATCATATTAAGGCTAAATATCCATCATAACTTTTAAACTGTACAGATTTCCACTCTGTCATTTAAAGAATTATCTACTTAAATCTCACATTAATTTCATTTATTTCATGAAATTCAATGCTGCAGTATTCGGTATTTAACACTGAAAGCTGTCTTTTGCCTCAGACTTCAGCTCAGTGTCTTGAGTACCAGCCACAAGTGTAAAGCATTTTAATGCCAAGGTATAAAATCAAACATTTCTTAATGTGTTAAAGTGTTTACATGTTTCTTATAATAGGAAGTGTGAGGAAAATCATTGCTTACAATTATAATATACTAAAGAGCATGTTTGCATTTGGTTTCTGTATTTGTCAGACCATTTACTTGTGTACACGTTTTGTTTTCAGAGACCAGCTGCACTGGCAGTGTTTAACCTGAAATACCATCTGTTGTTGATTTTGCTATTCATAGATGAATGTGTTCAAATTAAACAATAAAGCAAACATTTTAAAATCATACTGTAATTAGTTTTTTATGTTATGAAATGAAACTAGTGAGTGCCTGTTCTGTCGAATATCTCAAAATGATTAACACAGCAAGACAATACAGTACGTAACAAGTACAACATTTTTCATTTTATCTGGAAAATATGGTTCATTTAGATGTTTTTTTTTAAGTCAGAAACTAATGTTGGTTATTTAATTAATCTTGGTCAAGATCACTTCAGCCATAGTACTTGGTGGAACCTGATATCAAAGACAAAAATATACTGCCAAGCTGTAATCTGTGTGCAGGTGAGAACTATCAAGTAATTGGTGAAGTATCTCTGACAGACACAGAGTAAAGGAATCAGCTTATCAAAGAATTCAACACTTTTAAAGCTGTGGCATTATAAAGGAATTTAATAACATGTCACACTTCCTGGATGAAGGTAACTAATAGTTATAAACTCATGATCACAAGGTATAAAATGCTTCGAAGAGCTAAATAAAATGCATGGAAGAAACTACACACAAGAACAATTGAGTGGTTTCTAACTTTGCAGAAGGTAGAAAATCAAATGTTTTATTTACAAAAGTTTTAAAAACAGTCACCTTTCATATTGCATATTCTAAACAGGGATGTTTTACACACTGGAGTGATGAGAGGGGGAAAAAATAGACCATCATGACATATTGATTATTGTCCAGACATTCAACTCAAAACAAGTCCATGCAGTTCACAGCTTTGTAAAAGCTCAGACTCAACACACTGTTTATTCAAACACTATCAGAACATGCAAGCGATCTATGCAGTCATAAATACCAAACCAAAAACTCAAACGGCACAGTATATGCATTAATCATAAACCAGTGCTACAGATAACTCCACTGACAGAGTACTTCAGATGGTTAAGATTTTATTACGAGTGGCAATGGATAAAAGGCTTTGAATGTTAATACTAAAATAGTACAAAACCTTCGTGTCACTTTAGAAAGTGAATTAAAGACAGCACTGATACAGTAGATGTGACCAGCTGATAGTGGCAGTTACTAAGAACCCTTCATATTCTAAGGTAAAACCTATGCTAGCCAAACATAAGGGTAAAATCAGTGCAAGGCTTCACTCATGCAGTTGAGTCACAGAACTCGCCGGTGTGACTGTTGCTTGCTCCATCTGTCTAAAGCTACCTGATTGTGAAAAGTAGAAAAAGTACTTCTCTGATCAGGGAGCAACTGTTGTGTAGTTTACTGGCAGACCGTTGTTGAATTAGTTTGCGTTATACTCAACAATACATGAGAACCAATACAATGAATTAATAAGGAAAAAACATAAAATAGCTTAATATTAAGGCTGAGAGTTGCAGGGGGGAAAACCCATTTTTTCTTGTCTCTTATGATAAAAGAGGAATGTTTTGTGACAAAATGTTTAACACAGAAAAGGCAACAAAGTGAAGCAGTATTTTTAGCTTTCCATCTAAAACCAAGATTCTACTTTTAAAGTGCAAAGTACTATTGAACAATTTATTAAAAACTAAAAAAAAAGGTTTTAAGCCCTGCAGATGATGTTCTCTATAATGAAAGTGCTCTTGTGTCATGATTGCTGCTTGTTAGCTTCCTCTTCATAGGCATTGCCAGTGCCATTCTGTACATAGGATGAGCCGGAGCCCAATCCATACAAGTGACCACAGTACTTAGTATCGTCGATATGATCCTCAAAAAACATCTAAAATTAAAGGACACACAGTTGAACGTGAAATATTTACAATCTTACTTTGATGTAAACATTTTAACTAACAATCAACAGTCAGACTATAGCAGGGCAGCACAGGGATGCAGTAGCTAGTCCTCTGGCCTTGCTGCAAGAAGGTCCTGGTATTAATTTCCAGGTGGAGATTACATGTTCTTAAAGTGTCTGTCTATGTTGCCTTACAGAGTAGTGTTATCATCACACAGAAAAACAAGCTGGTAGGGAAAATTGGAGATACTAAATTGACCATGGATGTGAACGCGTGCCTGTCTGTCTGTCTGCCATATGATGGACTGATGACCTTTGGGCCAGTGAGTGATAATATAGACTGAAGCACTCCTTTTGAACCTAATTAGGGAGTGTGGTCTAGAAAATGAATGAAGAAAGAGAACACTGCCACAAAGTAATGTAGTTTTCCTTTAAATAATCTTATAAAAATCTGTCCAAATCTTGCTGAAGAGAAACACTGCCACAAAGTAATGTAGTCACCAATACATGTGGTGTATTTTGGGTGGTGTCCTGATTTATTTTTTTTTAATCCAAACCCCTTTGGAAAAACATTGCAATCCATTTAATCTATGGCTAGTGTTATAAACATTTCCCTTTTTTATGCTCTGTACACTTAAAGCCTCACAACTTATTTGGAGGTGTTTTGTAGTTTAAGTCTTTATACCACTTTAATCAGAAAACATTTTGTTAGCAGAAAATACACCTTTTACATAACTTAAAAACTTTTTTTAAATATATAAATGTGACATAAAAACTGCTAAGCTTGAATACAATCGGTGTTCAGTGCTTTACTTATGTACACTCATTATAAATCATTGGGGTTTTTTTTCCATAAATGGAAACAGCATTCATATGATCAATCTCATGATCATTCCAAGGTACCAGCTGCTTTATTCACACAAGTCTTGTTAAAACATAGGAACACCTGACAGCCAGGAGTTTAGTAGATTAGTTCTAATACATTTGCATTTATAAATAATCTTTTAATTAGTCTGGTGTTTGATCAGGAAGATTGTTGTTCCTAACATTTATTTAAAGCTAATAAAATGCATACGTAAAACCCTCTATTGCTATAACAATATTTATTACATTTCTGTGCAGTGAAGGGCTTCTGTTGTGAATCAAAGACAGGAAAGCTTTTCAAGTTTGCCATCACTGTACCATATTTAACAATAATCTGTGATATCAACATGTCTGTATTTGGATGATGCACAGACCTACCTCTCTCATCTTAAAGAAGGCCATTCCTGTGAGAAGAGAGTCTGAGCCTGCCTGATGCTGGGGGCCAATTCGCTCCAGCTCCAGCTGTTCAGCCACCTCCTGTAAACCCCCCTGCAGATCATACAAGTGTTACTTATCCCAGCAAAACATGCAAATAAATTATGAAACAGTCTTAATTATTTATTCACTTCACTTGCCTTAAAAACGACAGCATGTTAAGATGAAGAGAATATTATAAATTAGTACAGCAGTAATGCAGGTCTGAAAATGCTCTTGCCTTTAAGTTTTTGCAGCTTTTCATGAGGTATTTCACGTCATAGATAACTGGAAAAAATAAACGAAGAATCTCAAAGAAGTCAACTTCCTCCTCTGGCAGTTTGGAGTTAGACAATATTTTGATTAAGTAGCCAAAGTCATAGCCACTGAAAAGGAAAATCATTAAAGTTGAATTAGTTGATCAATCACTTTTAATGATTTATTTGTTTTTTGCACACAACACCAGGTGTTCAAAAATGTATTTAGGGCAGTTTTGTTTTTTTATTAACTCATGAATTTTAAATATGAAACTATAGGTACCTGTGAAATGAGAGCCACTTGACCCCTTCACAAAGCACCACTCCTGAAGTCATCAGGAGCTCAGCAAAATACAGCGTCTCGATGCCTTCTTCCTCATGCTTTTTAAACTGAATACCTGATGTAGTCAGAAGCTCGATTGAATCCTGTGCATACATATCTTCCCTAAAAAGGTTTTAAAAGACAGGGATTTTTAGTCGACTTTCCTAAAATGAATTTTACACAATACATTTATAAACAAGGGGCAGGATCTGACTTTTGGCAAACACAGCCAGTAAAAACACCTCAATGTGTATGACACATTATACACTAAATTCTAACTTTTATGAATGTGAGAGAATGTGAGAGACTAAGCCAGCATACTTACGTGAGGTTAAATCTAAAGTTGAACTGCCATGTTGAAGTGCCTGGAGGATATTCCCCCTGCTCATTTACAAAGGTAAGACCAAGCTGAATAATCTTTAACAAATCCACATTACATCGCAGCAGCTGGTATTGATAGTCTGCATTGCTTCTAAACTCTCCTATTGGTCTTGCAACTACACCTGGAAACTCTGTATCCTAAAACAGAAACACAAAATTAAACACATTTATTTTTGCACTCGGTTTTCCTTTCCTTGGATTGATGATGGGAGAATTGGACCACTGCACAAAGTGTTCTCCATACTCCATTCTGGAATATGTCCGTGTCATCAGGGAAGAAAAGATCCATTGACGGAATAACCTGGTGGTTCAGTATATTCAGCTGACCTCATTATTTGGGTACATAATGTTGCTAAACCCAGACCTGACCAACTGCAGCAACTTCAGATCAGAATTACATGCATGTGGTGGCCTTTTTTTCTTGGTCAGGCCGTGTAGACGGATGCTGATTATTATGTGTGCATGACATTGACTGATTAGGGTTATTGACTATTGATCTGAAGAATAACAACCACACAAACACACAATAAGGATAAAAGTAAACCAACACATTTCACCTACTGGAGATTAGATGACATTTAAAACTGATCCACCTTAGCAGTGGGTCTAAAGTTAGACAGAAATTCCTGGCTGATAGGGTTATGGTCATGGATCTGTGTGGGCAATTCTACATAAAACTTACTCAGCCTTGAATTTTTTAACCTTGCTTTGTACTGTGGGTTACAGTTATGCTGGAACAGAAAAGGGGCCACCACCAAACTGTTCCGAAATAGTTGAATTCATTAAATTGTCAAAAAAAAAAAAAAAAAAAAAAAAAAAAAAAAAAAAAAAAAAACAGTGTCTGGGATTATACACCTGTATGAAACACTTCAATTTGGGGATTAAATTGTGTGTCTCTATACTCATTTCCATTTAAGCAGTCACTGCATATAAACATACACACAATACAGGATATTGAACTACAAACAAGAATGGTTATGATTTAAACTAAATTCTGAAAATTTGCATTATGTAATTATATTTTAAAAAATCATAAACTCCTAATGATGAGACATAAAGACATGATTTATTACTGATCTGTTTTGCTGCAAAGAAGCACAATGCTTGCTGCTCGGGTAAATCATGTGAGTCATCAGTTTACAAAACATCCTGCCCAAGCAGAAGTTGTGCGCCTGACTGCATTACATCTTTGAAAAGTAAGTAGAAGTTAAAGTTAACAGGAAAATTGCTAAACGTTTACCATTGCAACATAGTTGTATTTTCGGATCACCTGACGAATTCTCCTCAACTCTTCATCAAGGTTACTTGCCCAAACCTCACATATTCTTTGGCTATGGTCCACAGTGGCTGCGGGCATAATGCCACTTTCAGATGAAACATCAAAAATTAAAAGAAAAATGTCTTGGGGACCGTCTCATAGAATCGAAACCTCTCCAGTCTTCTAGTCCTTCTTTTGATCTGAAAGGGCAACACAGTTTAATTAGACAAATATATGATATTTCATGTTTATTTCTGCTCCGGTCCATTGGGGTGAGCCAGAAGTGAAAGCTCTCAATTTATCGGTCAATCTACGTTCCTAATCGGACCTATGGCCACAAACTCTGGGTAGTGAGGACGAGAAAACAAGCGGCCGAAATGTGTTTTTCTCCACAGTGCGGCTGGGCTTTTCTGTACAAATAGGGTATGGACTTTGGTCATTCAGAAGAGGTTTGGAGTACAGCTACTTCTCCTTTATGTCGAAAGGATCCAGCTAAGGGGGTTCAGGCATCTGGTCCAGATGCATCCTGGTCACCTCCCTGGTGGGGTGTTCCGGGCATGTTTAACTGGGAGAAGACCCCAGGGAAGCCCAAGGACAAGATGATTGTCTCTCAATTGGCCTGGAAACATCTCGGTGTACCTCCTGAGAAGCTGGAAGAGGTAGCTGTGGATAGGGACGTCTGGGCTTCTTTGCCAAGGTTAATGGATGTTTAAATATCTGGACAAACGGCAAAAACACCATTATGCAAAGCTCTTTATTAATAATGTACATTCGTGCAGCATTTCCAAAATATTTTGGAAAGACTTATTTGAAGACAGGAGCCTGCTTTAGCCACACCTTTATATTTCTGTCCATGTCTGCAGAATGGGACGTGCAGACTGCACAGCTGCACTGGTCAAGTGTCATGGGACTCTGTCCATATAGAGTAAAGTAGAATCACATATCTAAAGCTAACGGCTAACATGTAGCTACGAAGAGAAATGGAAAAAATTGATGCAAACAAGAAAAAGAAAATAGAAATCATTACGAAGCACGCTGCAGCATGCAGGTGTCTACACGGGCTGGTAATGTCACAACGTGTCCTTTAAAGATGTTGATGGTAGCTACATGATACTTGTCTGTATGCGTGTGTGTGTGTGTGTGTGTGAGCAACCTGCTGCTAACTGCTACCAGCTACTGAAGTTTGTTCTGTTAGTGTGCTGAAAGTGAACACGTTCGCTTGCTTACCTTTTCAGCTGAAGAATGGCTCAAATAAAGTGCTTCAGGAACACGTGGTCGACGTGTTCATAAGGTGACAGGGCTTCAACTCGAACTTCTGAAATGTTTTAGTTATCTAACACCAACAACCAGCTGCCATCTTTCAGCCTCCATTACAATCCGTACACTGTGGTGCCGACACGCCATGCAGCTGACGTCATCACGCCTCCCTCCAGGACTACACAAGGCTGCGAGTTTTTAATGGCACACAAAAAAATTCTCACACTCTCTCTCTCTCACACACACACACACACACACACACACACACACACACACACACACATAATGGAAATAATACATTTGCACCTAAAGTTTTCCTTAATAAAAAAAAAATCCTTAATAAAAATGCATTTAGCGGCACGGTGGCTTAGTGGTTAGCAGTTCTCCTCTCAGCGCTAGGGATTCCTGGTTCGAATCCCCATCTGGGTGGAGTTTCCATGTTCTCCCCGTGTCCACGTGGGTTTCCTCCGGGTTCTCCGGTTTCCTCCCACAGTCCAAAAACATGGATCAAGTCAATTGAGTTCTCCAAATTGCCCCATATAGAGTGTGTATGTGTGAGTGAGTGTGTGCCCAGCGATAGACTGGCACCCTGTCCTGGGTGTATCTGCCCAGCGCCCGATACGTTCTCCCCTGGATGGGCATGGGGAACCCCCCCCTCCTGACCCTAATATAGGATAAAGCGGAAGATAATGAATGAAAATGAATGAATGAATGAAAAATGCATTTCAATTTGGTTAAATTTTACCTGTGTTTTACTTACTACTTTTATTACTTGTCTAAAAAAATAAATTTTAGGTCCAATTCATTCATATTGAAAACACTTAAACACTGTAAATGCACTTTATATTTCATCCATCCACTATCTTCCACTTTACCTGTACTAGGGTCACCGGGGGAGGGGGGTTCCCCATGCCCATTCAGGGGAGAACGTTTCGGGCGCTGGGCAGATACACCCAGGACAGGGTGCCAATCTATCACTGGGCACACTTACTCACACAGGCACACACACTATATGGGGCAATTTGGAGAACTCAAATGACTTGATCCATGTTTTTGGGCTGTGGGAGGAAACTGGAGAACCCGGAGGAAACCCACACGGACACGGGGAGAACATGGAAACTCCACCCATATTGGGATTTGAAGCAGGAATCTCTAGTGATGAGAGGTGAACGTGCTAACCACTAAGCCACCGTGCAGCCTTTTTCAATTACATATTTTAGATAAATACTTTCTAATTAGTCCCATTTACTTTGTTCTCCAGTGTTCAGGATCATTTATTTGGGTGCTGGATATCTAGCACTGCTCTAACATCGGCATGATGGATATTTATTAGTATGTTTTAGACACTACGTTTTAACTGCAAAAAAAAGAGTCCAGCAACCATAATGCCTTCAGCATCCATTTGGTACCCGTATGCGTTCATGAAGGATTGGAGGATGTGAAGCTACGGATTTGATAATACGGACCTCTAGTGGTAAAGTTGTTGATTGCAACCACATTTTCTTAAAAATACGCAGACAGCATTATAACATTGCTTCTATTATCAACCAGTGCAGTTACATTACAAACGATGTTTATTATACAGGTACATTAGGAATAAAATAAAGCAGCATTCATACAGTAGTAAAGAAGTATTTAAAATTTAGGATTGCTTGACAGTGGTATGTACAGTACGACTGGACATCCATGTAATGGAAAGTATTGAAAAAACCTCAGACAATAGTAGAAAATCAAAGAATTAGACGTTTAGTTCTTGGTAAATATTTATTTCACTATAATGTATTTCAACGTATTTAACATATTTGTAAATACAAAAAAGGTCATGCAAATCATGCAAAAGCAAATAAATACTACAATAAATAAATTATTATTGACAAAGAATTACACTACATACATAGATACTTATAATGTACTACAGTAAAATGCATATTTGTTGTACATTCTTTATATAATTGCACAGTACTATTTTTGATTCAATGGCTTTTTTTTTAAATGACCCTCCTTTTTAAGTAGAAGGCTTTCTCCGAGACTGGGGGCTAGAGGTCATTTGGTCCGTATTTTAAAGCTTCTTGTCTAAACATTTTGGTATGTTTCCGAACATGCCCTAGATCCAGCCTTAAAAATGTCACAATTGTAATCCTGAGGTGGGTTTGTGAAGTTAGTGGTCAAAGGCACATGGGTTTTTACACAGTGACCATTCAGGTGCCACTTACCCAGTGCAGCCAGTTTCTACAACACAGAACATTTAAAAACTTAAAAAAAACCATACATGAGTGCAATGATACAATAATTGCTTTGATAGTAAGATAAAAAGTCATACCTGCTTACAAAGAGCCATTTCTTCTTCTAGTTGCTGTGTTTCATGTTTCACTGTAACCAGAGAATCCAATGCAGACTGACGAGGGTGCAAATCCTTGTCGAACTGATTATATAAACCACTCCAGAACCTAAATATAATGATACAGTGTGTAAAAATTCACTGTCATATTTGAAATAAAACATAAACAGTTAAATAAATCAGGTTGTGTATATGTCTGCAGGTTGAATGACATGGTTAAGTTATTCCCAGGCTGATTTAGGAGAAAATGCATTGCTTCCTGAAAGGGTTTACTGAACTGATTTATTTTTCTTCCAACAAACACTTGTGTCCTAGATTTTTCTGTGTTTCTTGTCTCACTTCAGTGCTCGAGTGTAACAGCTGTCAGAGACAGGGCACCAGGCCCCACAGTGAAGTATGTGCCAGTTATTTTCTGTTTAATTTAAGCAGTTCAGCCTCATCCTCTTTCTCAAAAGAGTGAGGAATTCCAGAGTGAAGTCACATGTCAGAGAGTATTATAGCAAAATAGTATAGATATTTGTAGTTTTTATATTTTATTACCCAATATTTGGTGTATTTTTAGATTCTTTCATTTTGGAACATAAAAATAAATCATTGCCAAAATGTAAATGACACCTAAACATCTGTTCCAACCTATCCTAGTGCTTAAAGGGCAAAAGCTGTGGAAATACTCTGAACAGGTTTCCAGTTCACAGCAGTGCAGACACACGAACATATTTACACCAAAGTGCAATTTGGTTTATATTTGGTTCAGTTCACTTGCAAGTTGTGATGTAAATGTGGTCACCTCTGCATCCCTGCTGTCCTATTTAAATCATCTTATCAATAATCAACTTACTTGAAACAGTAGGGGGTAGTAAGAGGACGCAAAAATCCCTGGTAGTGACTGTAATCAGGTCGGAATTGAGGATTCAGAAAATCTGATTTGTTTTTCCACATGTGAGGCCACAATGAGTGAGTCTTCTCTCGAATCCTTCAGATAAAAAGCAGAGAAGCAGTTGTTTAACTAATAATAAGACAGTAAAACCAACAGTTCTGTGAGTCTTATTAATATAAATAAAGAGCTTTACCCCACATGTTTCCTTTCCTTCTCACTGTTACAGATGAAGTTGCCATAGTGACATGAATAAACATGATTGTGGATCTCAATTAAGAATCTCTCATTGTATTCAAAGGCACAGGGAAACTGCTCCATAAGCTGCCACACACACTCTAGGAATTGGTCCATGATAGGTGAAATCTCTTTGGGATCTCCATCCAAGTGGCCATACCTAGATGTACATTTAAAAAGTTATTAAATTAATAAAATTGGAGGATGTGGAATATATATATATATATATATATATATATATATATATATATATATATATATATATATATATATATATATATATATAAAAATAAAAACATGAGGTACAACAGACCTGTGGGAAAACTTGTGTCCGAAGGAAACCCAGTCCTTTTCGATCAGTACCTGCATACAGAACATAGTGACATTCAGCTTAAGCAGGAATAAGCCCAGATACATTTGTCACCACATTCTTTATATTTGTTTAGAGTCTGGATTTGTTTCGACTTACTTTGTCCATTGTGTACAACAGGAAATTAAAACTTTAAAGTAGGATACCAATACACAGTTAAGCTATGCTGCTAGGCATTTTAAATAAATCGTTGACCTAAAATGGGGTTTATGTTCCTTTAAAGCAGTAAACTATTATTAATATTATATAGAAAAAATGCAAGGCTCTTTTTTTATTGATTTCCAGTTCTCAAGCAGACAGATTAAATTATTTTCATCAAAGAACAAAGCCATGGGCAGCATTCACCATGTCTGCTTGCCAAGCTAACTTACTCAACTTCTTAATAAGCTTACAATATATTTCTCAAAGATTAAACTAAAGTAGATGTAAATATTTCAGCAGATTTATGCATTACAAATTTATGAATTGTAAATATGGTCTAAATGCAATATACCAACAAATGTTTTAATGACTGTTGTTGTTATATATCTGCACAATAATTGCACATTGTGAGAACCTATATCCATCAGCATATTACTTAAATTTTAAATAATAAGACTAGTCACCTTTTTTTTCTGCACTCCTGGCCAAATTCTCAAGTTACTTAAAAATAGTATTATTTTAAAAAATTAAACTGACCAACTGGTTATAAAAAAAAGTACAACTAATTAAATACACGTTCATAGTACACTACCATGAGTCCCTCGAGTGTCCTGTAGTATGGATCAAGAAGCACACTGGCCACAGAGCACACCTGAGCTGTCCGATCCCAGCCATCAGAGCAGTGGACCAACACACTGATGCCTTCCTCTGCCACTGTCTGCACAACACAAACATTCATTAGAATAAGAAGGCTCTCCAACGATAAGTGTGATTTTACAACAAGCTTTACATCTTACCCTTGCAACAAAAGCCCCAGCAGCTAATATTGATCTGATATGCTTTAACCAGTCTGAATTTTCCAGTTCTAAAAGAAAATCTCTCATGGATGATGAGCAAAGATCAGACACTGAAACAAAAGACACTGTAATTAAAGGGAGTCGTGCTGCTGAAGTAATTAATTGTATACAGTATACAGTATAATGTTTATTTCTTTAGGAAAATTCCAAATAAATTTACTTAAACCTCAAAATAAAATACAATTATACTGACAGAAAACTTTGAAGATGCTATGAAGATTGAGCAGTTGGTTTAATTAGCCCTATGGTTAAGGAATCAGTGTTGCGACCTGAAGGTCTCTGGTTTGATTCCTGGTCCCACCAAGTACTATGGCTGAAGTGCACTTGGGCAAGGCATCTAACCCCAATTGCTCCTTAAGTGCCATATACAAGGCTGCTCACAGCTCCTGGCACGCGTTTTCACTTCACCAGTGTGTTTCACTGCACAGATAGGTTAAATGTGGAGGACAAATTCCTCTGTGTCAGGCTAAAGGCTATTACTAAAGCTTCTATAAGCATAAATTGTCATTATCATCATCTATGCTTCTTTAAAGTATTTATTGATATATGATCATTTATTTTAATTAAATCCTATGTTTTTTTTAGAAACCTCACAGCTAGCTGCTTGCAATATAATGTGAACATTTCCAGCTCAGGTTTACAGGTGAACAGGTTCAGTCAGACCCTGATGTCAGAGTTAATGTAGACCTAAGTTTTAGAATAGTTGGCATTCTGGGAAGAATTATAGATTAAAAAGATTCCAACTGGCTTTAAAGTAACGAGACCTAAATCTGCCATGCTGTCTCAGTGGGACAGCTGGTTCTCTGCTATACACCCCCTGGGCTCCATAGTGCTGTGTTATCAAAGCTAAGACTGCTATTATTTTTACAAGAGTAAATCAAATCATTCTCACGCCCCTTGTTTTCTTTAAACAGGGTAAGGAAGGTTCCCCTGCTCGTCAACTTAAAACAAATAAAATAGGAACAAGCAATGAAGGCCAGATGAAATGAAAAACTTCATCCTCTCTAAAGGGCTGGTCTGGGTCAGGTTATTGCAGATACTCCATACTACAGTGAATTAGAACACATGGTGGTCTACTATCCTGGTATGGACATCAAAAGATGAGTTTTAATGCTTATTGTTACCCTAATACACACTGACTCCAGCTGGTTCAACAAAAATATTCAATATCACTCTTTTTAAACTATAGTTGTCATGATAATATAAATTTTTTATTCATATTTAAGGAATATTTTGTAATATATATATTTTTTGGAATTGTCTCTAAAATGCTGTTGGAAAGAAGATATAAAATAGTAGTTAAAATCACTTTAATGAATATATGAAAAACATAGAGCTGGTTGGTCTGTGCATAACTTGTACTATGTTAATTATTACCAACAATACAGTTCATGTCGTTTCAGGCTAAACCAACATTAAATTGTACATTAACCCAAAATCTCACCTTTAACTAGTTTTTGTTGACTGTTTCGCATCACATGGATATTTTCAATGCCCAAGAACTGGAACTTGATATTTCCATAGTTATCTTCATTTTCATATCCCTTTCCTGTAGCTCGATTTGCCACTGCATTCAGCTACAAACAAGTAAAATTGTTTTAATCCCTCTGCGTAAATATTACTCATAACAATTAACATTATTCTTGTTAAACACACAACATGTTTGCATCTTAAAACTGACCTTGGGTCTGGTGTCTACAACATACATGAATGGACTTCCAGGAGTGGACTTCATGATGGCCTCAAGCATCTGTTCATCTTCTAAGCAGCGGGCACTGAAACCTGACAGAGGCTGGCTACTGCGACATATAGCTGCCTGAAATCAATTAATAGCCTTTGTTTAATATTAATATTATGTCCTAAATGCTGTTATAACCAGAGGACTAAAAAGGCTAATACATGAATGCAAAACAAATATGTTTAATAATAGATATTTCTGATGATCATAACCAATCTGGTTCATTACATATCATTAAACACTTATAATGTATTCGTTTTAAAACTTATATTAGTTAATTACAGAATAATATTCTCTTTTTTTGCCAATGTCTTAGCTGCATATTCAGTCACTAGCTGCATATATGGTTTGAATACTGGTTATTAGAATAAAGCAGTACCAGTGGTGCATGTCACACCATAATAACCCTGTTTAATTAAATAACCTACTAAACTATGTACTCTATCTCCACTTCTCTCAATCTTCAATTTTTGGGACATTTAACATAAACTTTTAATCCACATTAAAATTCACATTTTTTGTTAAAAGTCGATTTTAGAAGCATCAGAGATTCTTTTCAAAAGACAGTGTCACAAATGTGATAGAACATACTTGTGTTTTCTTGCAGTAGTATGACAGCATGGGAAATCGGCCTCTGCTGCGAAACTTGGAACTACCCATGATGATGTGGAGTGTGGCAGATTTGGGCACAAATAGGTCGGCGGGGTACGTGTCACATACCTGGTAATGTTTTACATACAATTAAACAAAAATGGAGTAAATGACAAGTTCTTAAAAAAGGCAAAAGTATGAGGCCATTCTTTTTTTCATTTACCTTAATATACTATTATTAGTTTAGGTGCTTTTTGACAATAACATTATACTTATTCAGCGGCCCCATTGTTTGGAAGGTCTATAGAAGGTCTGATTTATATGAAAATCTATTTTTGTCTTCCATTATTTCTTATTTTGAAAATAAAAACCACACCACAGATCAAATCAGCTACATAAAAGTCCTAAAAATGTTGACTGACCCTGTATTCCTGGTTGATGTTGGTACGAGTCCATAGTTTATTTGGTACTCCCATTCGACTGTATTCAGCCTCCAGGTCTATAAAATCCCATGCCTGATCTCTTTTTACTTTCATTAGAATATCCCTAAAGGAAAAACAATAAAATTCTTCGTACCGCTCTGAAAAACAGTAGAATAGAAAACATCATAAAAATGATGCAATTAGCAGAGCATGTCAGCAGAAATAGGACCAATGCTCAGTAGTGGCATTGTGTCTGAACTGTAATTTTAATTCCCTACATACAATAATTCTGATCATAGAACTGATCATTTAATATCTTAATATCAATAATAATTCAATATCTTTAAATGGAGCTGATTGTTTTATATTGTGCAGTTTACCTGCTCTGCTGAGACGCACAAGAGATGTAAAAATATCATTGCAGTCGCCCTCCTGTGGGATGATGAGTTGAAAGACGTGAAAGTTCTTGCACTGAATGTAAAGCGGATATCCCAGAGCATTGACGCCTAGCTTTTTGATATTAAGCACTAAGCTGTGCAGTACCTAAAATAACATAAAGAACAATGTATTTTTTGTTATTATGTATAAATGTGTGGTTTGCTTCATTAACTACAGTTTTGTAATGAAAACTCAAACATTTGCCTTATATTATCTTATAATGGGAGGAAACTGGATAACCCGGAGAAAACCATGCGGACAAGGGGAGAACATGAAGGCTGAACTCAAATTGGGCGCAGAGAGGCGTACATGCTAACAACCATTTGATCACTTACCCATTGTTCGTTGCGAACCTCTTCCTCATTATCCACAAACACTGTATGGAAAGCAGTCAGGTACAATGTGCCAGCTCGTGTTTTTTGAAGAGATCCTTTATCCACCAACCAAACATTTTGAACCTGCAACATAACAGTAAAGCTTCTTATTAATATTGTAGTAATATGACAATCTATTTTTATTTTGCTCATATAGTGTTTAAAATATATTCATGCTTTTTGATATCTGTTGTAATTATTTATAATATTTATATGGCAGTACATAGACTGGAACTGGATTTTAATCAATCATATATTATTACTACTAACACTAATACTACCACCACCTCCAATTCTTTTTATTTTATTCTCTCCATTTAACACCTTTTCCACTACTACACCTTTAAAATGTATCAGCATACATACTTATCGACCACTAGTACTAATATTAATCTGTCTGTACTAATAATTATATAAAATAATAATTTAAATAGTATAATTGCTATTTTAAAACTTTGTAAGTAAGAGACGCAAAATGATAATAAGAAAATTAATGTCTAATTATATGGTATGTAAAATTAAAAATAACAATTCATCCTAATTCTCACTTCCAATGTTTTATTTAGGTCATAGTTTATATAACTTGATATATTATGTTAAAATTTAAAATATAAGGCATTTTATAAAGAATTTATGGAATAATCTGACTACATGCTCTGTTTACCTTTGGTAATTTGATGTGCTCCATCATTCAATCGCTATCATCATTTTAAATCCACCCAATATGCAATATTTATTTGCTTTTAGTTTGACTTCTAAGCGTCAAACTACATTTTCTCTGGTTTATAGTGCCCAGGCATTTCAGTAAAATTAAATAGAATAGATAAATAAGATACAGATGGCATGAGAAGCGCATCTGATGAGCTGTTCTGTAGGGTTGAATCAGCGTTAGCTCAGCGAAACATTGCGCGGTCTTAAAGCCCGCACGATTGCTTTATCTGTTTGCTTGTAACGAAGTGTTGATAAAGAATTATAAAGCAGGATATTTAAAAAATGTTCCTATAGAGGATGTGTTTACATACATAAAGTACATACTTTGTATTAGAGTCTGTAAGGTTCAACGGTTAGAATGATAGCCCTCTGCCTCTTTTAGGGTTTTTAGAAACTAAGGATATATTTTATCTTTAAGTTCTGTAATAATAATACAGTATTTAGATTACATTTATTAATTTACAACACACTTTTTCCTTTCTAAAGTGACTTACAATAACACCAGTGAGTAAATTAAGAAGTAACATCTTAATTTCTATCAGAAAAAGTATTATAAACAGATAAATGTTTACTTCTAATATAATGTGATAATACATATTTGACAAAGAAACAACACATTTATTTTCTGCATTTTTTTATTTACTAATTTTTGCTTATAGCCAGCTTTTTCCCATATAAATGTTTGCTGTCTCGTCACTAATTGACCAGACCATTTCCTGCTGATGGCACAACTAAGTGGTTGGAGGTATGCTCTTGACAAACAGATGAGGAAGGTTCATGTACCTGTTTAATTTGCTTGATTTACCTGATGGCTTTTTATTGATCATTACATTGGTAGTCGGGGTAATGCATAGTGACAATTGGCAAAAAGGACAAACATCAATAAGATTTTGCAGATAGAGTTAGTTGTAAAACATGATTATGTCGGAATGTAGAAACACAGTGCTGTGGAAAAATGAAATAAAATTTAGCAAAAATCATTGTTTTTTACAGTAGAAACAAACAAAAAATGTATTGCTAAATGTATAAGTATTATCATATAATTAGAACAACATTACAGAGCAAGTATAATTGTTGTTGTACAATTACAACACTAAGCATTTTAAGGGTAATACATTTAAATAAACATCTATATATGTTTATTCTAATAATATGAATAAAGCTAGTGAAGATAGACAGAGAAAGAGAGAGAGAGTGAAAAAGAGAGTGTGTGTGTGTGTGTGTGTGTGAGAGAGAGAGAGAGAGAGAGAGGTTTGTGAGTGTGCACAGAAACCAGTTTGCTTTTAAGAGGAATTTGTGTATAAACCTGTATTTCATTCTGAAACTCTACTCGCTCCTAGCACTTATATTTAATGTTTGAAATAAATTTAAAGAGTTGTGTTGAGCTGGTGTTGGCTTCTCCATGCTACTGTGTCCAGTGAAGAGACATGCTTTTAGCAAACTGTCCACACAGTGTTAAGCAAACAGTTGTGTCTATCTCACATGTTTGTCATTGTCCATTGCTTAACTATTTATCAGTGGTCAGTAAGTGCTTTTTTTAAAAAAAATAAGCATGGAAATGGCTAGTTACACACACACACACACACACACACACACACACACACACACACACACACACACACACACACACACACACTCCACCCCTTCTTGGGGGCAGTACAGTTGTAGCACACCAGGGTGAAATAAAAGAGGAGTAAAAATAGAAGAGTTGGGGTTCGCATGTTGGTACAGACACTTGGACTACAAGCACTGATTACCAGTTAAACAGCTGTCAGTTTGCTAACTCGAAAGTTTGTACAATTTAAACAACAGCAAGCACATTTCTTCAAGGGTTGTGTTAGTTCTGCCGAATTCCCCAAAAAGCACCTGCTGGGAACATTTTGACCTACTGTTCTTTACAATTGAGCCTTTAACAGGTGAGTTATTTCTTTTTCTAGTGGAATTATAGTAACTGTAAGAACCATATGCTACAGTAGATGTATTGCTTGTTACTAGTTCAAACTCCAAGTAAAGAATGTTTTCTGTTCAGTCCCAAACTTATTGACTTGTGCCCTTGGGGCTGATTATTAAGAGCAAGAAATAACAAAAAGGTAAATACCTTCAACCTGATTAAAGTAGCCGTATGTAATTGTAGCGTATTTACTTGTGATAATCTCTAAGAATTTAACTACTGCTGTTACCCCCAGTGTGCTCTCAGGATAGTTATTAAGAAGTACATTTATGCTTTTCAATACTTTAACAACTATGTCTTTTTAAAACCATAATTAGATGAAAAATTAAAAATTCAGCAAATATGATGCAATCACAAACAGGATCTGTTGCTTATTAATGAGCATACAAAAGTAAGAATGTCTAACTTAAATATACTGTGGTAAATGATACAGTATTAAGAATCATGAATATTTCCTGATGATATCTAGTGAAAAAATTCATATTATATAAAAACACTATATTATGTACTAATGTTAATGCACAATACGCAATTAATTAGCAATTTCACAGTTTTTAGGAAACAGCAGCTCTGTAGGTAATTACACTTAAAACCCAATAATATCAGTTAGTCTTTTACAATGACACAAGTCATAATCATTCATTATGCAAATTGTAATGCGCTAATGCAGTTTTATAATTAAGTTAATTTGTGATGTCTCTGAATGTTATAGTATTTACTTAACAATATAACCTCTGCTTTATTATTATTATTATTATTATAGGTTTAAAAAAAAATGCTTGCACATTTGGTATCATTTGGCCGCTCGCTTGTGAGAAGGAAAAAGGTGGACTGTCTGGAAGAATCCAAGCTGTGCCGCTGTCTCTCCACTGTGGATCTCCTGGCTCTGGGAGTGGGCAGCACACTTGGTGCCGGGGTCTATATACTTGCAGGAGAAGTTGCAAAGGGTAACTCTGGACCAAGCATCGTGCTATCATTCCTTATAGCAGCACTGGCCTCTGTAATGGCGGGTATGTGCTATGCTGAGTTTGGCGCTCGAGTACCCAAGACGGGGTCTGCTTATCTGTACAGCTATGTGACTGTCGGTGAATTCCTAGCCTTTATCACAGGATGGAATCTCATTCTGTCTTATGTCATAGGTGAGTGTAAACTGCTGGAATTGAACATCATTTGTGTGTGTGTGTGTGCACACACAAATGAGTCTTAGGATAGAAAACCACATATGAAAATACTTGACTGCACAAAAATTCGGTGTTCCAAGTCAGTATTGACAGTATTTAAGTGAAATTAAATGGTCATTTTTGGTGCTTTTAAGTTCATTCATTCATTATCTCCCGCTTTATCCTCTATTAGGGTCGTGGTGGGGTTCCCCATGCCCATCCAGGGGAGAACATCTCAGGTGCTGGGCAGATAGACCCAGGACAGGGCGCCAATCCATCGCTGGGCACACACTCACTCACACAGACACTCTATATGGGGCAATTTTTTGAGAATTCAATTGACTTGATCCATGTTTTTGGACTGTGGGAGGAAACCGGAGAACCCGGAGGAAACCCACGCAGACACGGGAAGAACATGGAAACTCCACCCAGATGGGGAACCGGGAATCCCTAGTGCTGAGAGGCGAACGTGCCAACCACTAAGCCACTGTGCCGTCCTGCTTTTAAGTTGTAGTTCAAAAATAAATTAAACATGGCCACTGTTTTGCATATTTAACTAATACTGTTGTCTATTTTACCATTCATTTACACTTGGAAAAAATATACATTTTGCTCTGATCACACAGGGACCTCCAGTGTTGCTCGAGCTTGGAGTGGAACATTCGATGAACTTATTGGGGGGCATATTGAGACATTCTGCAGAACATATTTTCGAATTAACTTGCCTGGGCTGGCAGAATACCCAGATTTCTTTGCTGTTTGTCTCATATTATTATTATCAGGTATTTCAACTTTATTATAAACTCTTAAAAATGATACTTTACATGCAAACACTGTGACGATGTTTTATATACTGTATAAGAGATTAATGGCAGCAGAGGTATGAATGATATGCTATAAACACCACAAAACCTTAGAAAACATTCTTACTTAATGTATCAGTCAGAGGCCTGTAGGTCCCCTGTTGGATTACCGGTCCCACCAAGTGCCAGAAGTGCCCTTGGTCAAGGCACCTAATCCCAATTTTTCCCTGGGTGCTGTATACAGGGTTGCCCACCACTCTGTCACATCTGCTCACTTCACTCAGTGTGTGAATATATGTGTGTTTCATTGCATGGAGGGGTTACATGTGGAGGACAAATTCCTATGTGTGTGAGCACTGTAGGCAAAATAGGTCACTTTATCAGAGTTTATTTTTTAGTAATTTTACTAAATTATTTGCTTAAAGATTTGTAAAAAACACTTGTTTACTTGACTTTGGCATAGAACAATGTAATACAATTAAATGCATTTCCAAAAATAAGACAACTAATCTAAATGCCCCCCCCCCCCCCCCCCCCCCCCCCCCCCCCCCCCCCCCCCCCCCCCCCCCCCCCCCCCCCCCCCCCCCCCCCCCCCCCCCCCCCCCCCCCCCCCCCCCCCCACTAAATACACTATTTCAAAAGAACACACTGAAAATGTTTATTTATTAACAAAAGACCTAGTTTTCCAAGGTCATTACACAAGAACATTTCATCTATACCTGAATGCAGTGATATTAAATGCTCTCATACCTCAATCTGTTTTTTACAGGTTTACTTTCCTTCGGGGTCAAAGAATCAGCATGGGTCAATAAAATCTTTACAGCTATTAATGTCCTTGTGCTTTTGTTTGTAATCATCTCTGGCTTTGTGAAAGGAGATTTTCATAATTGGAAAATACCTGAAGATTATCTTATAAATGTCACCATCAAAACCAGGTTAAAGACTCACACTCATATTGAACGTCCTGTAATGATTTGTAAAATTCCTAAATATTAAATTAAACATACAATTCAAAATTTAATTAATTGCAGGAATCTCTCCTACAATGAAAATGTCACAAGTGATTATGGCAGTGGGGGATTTTTGCCCTATGGTTTTGGTGGAACCCTTGCTGGTGCAGCCACTTGCTTCTATGCCTTTGTGGGGTTTGACTGCATTGCAACAACAGGTATTCATGCACTCACAAGGTGTCGACATTACCGGGGCACTTGTTAAACTTATTCTTTAACTATATAATGTATTAATTTTGTGTGGCATTGTTTCAGTTGTTGTTCTTTTGATCAGGTGAGGAGGTGAAAAACCCTCAGAGAGCAATCCCAATTGGTATAGTTGCGTCTCTGCTAATTTGCTTCATGGCTTATTTTGGTGTCTCTGCTGCTCTCACCCTCATGATGCCTTACTATCTTTTGGATGAGAAGAGCCCTCTGCCTATGGCATTTGACTATGTGGGTTGGGGCCCTGCCAAATATGTTGTGGCAGTGGGATCACTGTGTGCGCTATCAACTAGGTAATTATTCCATATTTTTATTTGCTTCTAATAAAGCATTTTAAATATTGAATGGCCTGTCATGAGAGAAACTGCTTACGAAGATGTGCTTTGCTTAATAGATTGTTAGCAATTAGGAATCTGATATACCATCATAGTTCAGAGACGTAATCCTTATTAAAAAGAGCAAGTGTTCAACTTATATAAAATCTATTTATGAAGACAAATAAACTGCGAAAGTCATAAAAGTTTAGTTAGCAGTTTGACAACAAAGTTAGCACATTATTTCTAGAACTTAGTTTAAGATTCTTTAACTCTTCCAATTCGATCAATTTAAGCATCCCTTAAAGATAAAAAGCTTTTAAAATGAGTTTTTTCTTCATTTCATGCCACGATGAAGTGACCTCATTTGCAAACAACCTATTAGCAGCACATCAGTGTTAATTGTGCCTTAATTTCCTAAAAGCTTTGTTACCTCTTTGGTTATTGCATTGCATCAGCACAAACCCCTTTTTTGCTGGGCAGTAAAATCTTTAAAATTAGTTGATTATAAAGATTGACATGTACTTTAGATGTGGGTAGACAGAAGCTTTTTGTGTGGGTTCTCTCTGTGTGCCTACAGTGTAATACATGTTTTTTGCTGCATTGTTTAAGTTTAATACTTTTTAATCATTGCATTGTCTTAAAGCAGATTAGAACCCCCATAGAACCCCATAGAATAAGCCAAAGTAATAAAAGTAAGTAAAATCTCCCTGGAATTTGTTCTGTTTCATACAAGAGAGAATAATGTAGGGACAAAATAGCTAGTGGGGTACCTATTCCTCTTAAGCCGCCTAATAGTGTTATAGAGTTAACACATGCACACGCATGCATAATTACTTATAAAACTGACATTTTATATATAATTTCTAGATATATTGAACATATCCTACATATCTACATCTATTTTTAGTAAAATACTTAAACCCCAAACTTTTAAGGTTGAGTTCAAATAAAAGTATTTGCAGACCCCTAGATATTGACCATGTAGGTCTACTAGACCTTGTACAATCAGTTGCTCTTTGTGGATAAAAAAATAATAATTAGAAGACCAAATAATAAAATAAGTTAAAAGGTTCTAGCCATCGAATGACTTTAATACAGTGCTTTTGGTGATGTTATTCGTATCAGCTTCTTCCTGCTATGTGGCTGGTGTGCCGTGATGTGCCATTTGCTTGACTAATATGTTGGTCCTGTGCATGTCTCTGCTCTATATGCAGTCTGCTGGGGTCCATTTTCCCAATGCCTCGTGTAATCTATGCTATGGCAAAGGATGGGGTGCTTTTCAAAGGGTTAGCCCGAATCAGTCCTAAGACGAAGACCCCACATATTGCCACAATGACTTCTGGTGTAGTTGCAGGTGAGACCTAGGGTGTAAGATGCTGTTTAAACTGCCCCATCTGGCAAATGTGAATCTCCTACAAGACATTTATCCTACTAATAAACACACACAAATTTTAAACTTCACCCAAACTTAACCTAAACTTCCAATGGGCCAAATACAATATGAGCCTGAGAGCAAGTTTGGACGTTCACAATTGTTGGTGGTTTGTAATGTATTTTAACTGTCAAGAAATTGTGTTTGAACCTGACTTTTTTGTCCCTAGCCTGTTGGGCTCCATGTTTCCTTTGCCCCGTATTCTGTTTGCCATGGCGCGAGATGGCATATTATTCAGGTTTCTGTCCAAAGTGAATAAACATCAGTCACCAGTGGCTGCCACCATGGCGGCAGGCGCCACAGCGGGTAAGCTTTCATAAAGAAAGTGACTGGCATGGCCTGCTGTCTGCTTGAAAGCTAGCTTGATGACGGTGTTGTGTTGTTTTCAGCTTGTTCTTGTTCTTATATCCATCCAGATTTCAAGTATGACACATAGCTGCCTTGCTCTGCATTTACACACTTGATTAAATAACTAATATTATTTTGTTTTACCTGGGCTATATTGTGTGCTATATGTGCATGGAATAATTGAGTTATAGAATTTGTATTTCTATGCCCTAATCTATAGGACAGAAAGATACTTTTGGTATAATAATAATGAAGCATGGCTTTATTAAAATGGAATTACAGGACTTTGATGCCTGCATGAGTTTAGTCACAGGTGAGGAACACAGCAGGAAACAGGAACAGCATGGATTTAAGGCACGCTGTTGTGGGGGGCTACAGGGTCAGGTTTTGGTTTGGGAGGCCCCTTAAGCAGTCATACACGAAGCAGTTTGGATTTAATGTACTTTGAAGGCCCACTGAGTGTTGCTCACCTCAGACACCTGTATCAATGCACTGGAGTCATGGAGCATGTCTGGACATGAATGTTCACAATGTATCAACATCAGTATATTAATTTTGTTTTGAAAAACTGGAACAAAATATAATTCTACATTTAATAATAATGTTGAATTTATCATCTACAAATGATCTCTCTTAACACATTTCTCAAGCTTTATGTTTTAAACCTATTTTCTGAAAAACTAATTATAGTATTCAATAACAACAAGAGTCTAATGTTTGTTAATTCTCCTGAACCTTAAAGTAACAAAAGGTAGTGGGATTTTTTACACATTTATGTACTAACTGAATGATATATATATATATATATATATATATATATATATATATATATATATATATATATATATATATATATATATATATATATATATATATATATATATATGTATATCAAGCATTAAAATGAATGTTATATATATATATATATATATATATATATATATATATATATATATATAACATTCATTTTAATGCTTGATATACACTTGAATATAGCTGAATTTACCACAATGGGTGAAAAAGTTGAGTGAACTGAGTAATCAGGTATCAATTTAGCAAATATCTGTATATCTTTCATTCTTTTTGTATTGTTTGCATTTATTCACATTTTGTGGTAGGAGGAAAAATACTTTCACATCAGATTAATGTAGAATTTTGACTTATTTATGAAGTCAGTGTTGTTTTTGACGGACATGCTAGAAAGTAAACTAACTGCCTAATTTTAGCTGTGAAGAAGAGAGTCCACATTTTTATCAAGAATCTGAGTGTACTTAGCAATATTTATTTTTCCTTCCATCCACACCAACTGATTTTGTTGATGATGTGCTGTGTTTGGCATTCACCTTTATATTTTGTGATTAACTTTAATTGTAAAGGATTTTAAAATATTTTGTCTTATTTTTCTTTAAAATAAATATCTACAGCATTTATGGCGTGCATCTTTGACCTAAAAGCCTTAGTGGACATGATGTCTATTGGGACTTTGTTGGCATACTCCTTGGTTGCTGCTTGTGTTCTTATTCTCAGGTATGACATTTATGCTAAACACCAACCACAATAACATCCACAAACACTCCCTTTAAAACAAGCACTTACTTATTGACCATAATTAGCTCCTGTTCAACCAGTAACTGAGGCTTTTTAATGACTGTCTTGCTTATTTATCGTCTAATTACAATAGAAAACAATTACTGCTTGTAATTAATTTATTCAGGATTTTTTTTGCATGTAGTCAGTGAAGTCCCTTGTTTTAGGTATCGCCCAGCCTCTGTGGTTTTGAAACAGAATGAAGTGGGGGAGAAACTTTGTGAGTCGGAACTGACAGAGTCTGAGTCCCACCTCAACAAGCTAAATGATGGAGAATCAACTCTCTGTTTTCTATTAAAACCCCATAAACAACCCACACAGAGCTCATCCACTGCTGTTAACATGTCTGTTGTGGTCATAGGTAAGCTTCATGCCATGTTACAGAAATTTCAGGTACAATGATTTACACGCTGTATAATAGTTTGTAATTGTATAGGACACTGAATAAATAAATCATCTGTAATACTGACAGTTAATTAAAAGAATGTAATAGTGACTCACTTTCTGCATTGAATTGGTATAATTAATTATTATAATTAACAAATGAGTTATGTCTGGGGCAGCACGTTGGCATAAAGGTTGGTCAACTCTCAGCACTGGGGATCCAGGTTTAAATCCTGATCGTGGTAGAGTTTCCATGTGTTTCCTGCCTCTCCGTGGGTTTCCTCCAGGTTCTCCGTTTTCCTCCCACAGTTTAAAAACATGGATACAAGGTAAATCGGTTGCTCTAAATTGCCCATTAATAAAATTGCCTCCATATATTGTGTGCTTTTGAATAGCCCCCTGTCCTGGGTGTATCTGCCCAGTTCCTAAAAGGTTTTCCACTGGATTGACAAGTCCCCAAGTATAGAATTAAGCAGAAGATGATAAGATAAGATAAGATGATTTATGTCTGGACATAAACTAAACTCTCAATTTCTTATAGTCTTTTAATTTCAATTCTAAATCCTTTTTTTGCTTTAATAATGAATGGTATATTTTTTTGTTCTGCAGCTGTAATAGTGTCTGTCATAAGTACCCTCACAACACATTATAGACCAGCCATACTTACCATGGAACCCTGGATTCTCGGAGTGTTGGCAACATCCTTTCTCATCCTTTTAGCATGTATCCTTTTAATCTGTAGACAACCTCAGTCCAATGTCACTGTATCATTCATGGTATGTAGTTTTGAAAGAAATGTACATTTGAAGATGTACATCTATTTTTCCAATAAATAGACCCGGTGCCGATATTTATTATTTTATCCTTTTTTGCTTTACAGGTACCTTTCCTCCCCTATTTGCCAATTTTTAGTATATTTGTCAATGTGTACCTCATGGTGCAGCTGAGTGGAGACACATGGATCCGTTTTTTCGTCTGGATGGTTGTCGGTATGTTTATAAAACCTTGCAACACCTTCTGTAGCCAGAAGCTGACCCTCATAATCAATCCGCAGTGGTAGTTGATTGCTTGTAAATAGATCTGTAATAGACAAGAGATGCTCAGTGCGTAAACCGATGAAATATTACCATTACAGCAGTGAACATATTTTAAATTACATTACAAAACAAACTTGTCTTATCTTTTGTATGTTCTCATGCATTCTGGAACAGTCAACGTAATATGCTTTAAGGGGACTATGGACACAGAGAGATCTAATTTAATGTTTTTATTGACAGGCTTACTTATTTATTTTGGGTATGGCATCTGGCACAGCAGCGAGCATTATCGTGAGCAGCAGCATAAAACCAACACAGGCCCAGAAAAACGAATTCTAACAGGCGCTGCTTCCGTGGACAAGAACATCGAACCAGAAAAGACCAGTCAGCTTTAAGTGTAAATGACTGATTCTGTGTGCTTATTGTATCTGAAATTCTGCTTTACTCTAAAATGAATGGCATGCGTGGGTTTAACCGCAAAAGCACTGTGGTAAGTTTATTTTAAAGGTCACATTCTATGGCGTATGAAAGGGTCTTATTGACATTACCAGTGTTAAGCAAAATACCTTATTAATAAGCATAAGCATCACAACACAACTGAGTATCATTAAATGTGTTTTATGTAACCATATCAGATATTTTGAATAAGTAATGAATACTTTGGTCCTTGTGATCATGTTCAGTTTTCTTAACAGTTGGTGCATCTGCATTCTATATGCTTTATTGTTCATATTGTTTTATTTAGAAATTTTCTTATTTTTATTATTTTTTTAATTCAAAAAAGTAATAATTTTCACAGATCAGTTCAAAATTACAGGTCATTTTTTACTTTTTAAAAAAGGTATGTTGTGCATTGTGAAGTTGGTGCCTGCATGTCAATGCATTATACATTCCATATGCTAATTGTGTTGTATGTATTTTTTTTTTTTGTTTTTACTTTTTTGCTTTGTTTGATTTGTTTCAAATATAATTAACTTGACAACACCAGATGGCTCAGTATTGATTTTTTAAACTGAATGTTTGATGAGGGAGGCACGGTGGCTTAGTGGTTAGCACGTTCGCCTCTCAGCACTAGGGATCCCTGGGTTGAATCCCCATCTGGGTGGAGTTTCCATGTTCTCCCCGTGTCCGCGTGGGTTTCCTCCGGGTTCTCCAATTTTCTCCCACAGTCCAAAAACATGGATCAAGTCAATTGAGTTCTATAAATTGCCCCATGTTTAGTGTGTTTGTGTGCGTGTCTGTGTGTATGAGTGTGTGCCCAGCGATAGATTGGCACCCTGTCCTGTCTATCTGCCCAGCGCCCGAAACGTTCTCCCCTGAATGGGCATTGTGAACCCCCCCGCGACCCTAATATAGGATAAAGTGGAAGATAATGAATGAATGAAAATGTTTGATGATTTTTAATCACAATAACATTTTATATGTTGGTAAATAATGAACTACATTTTGAGAACATTTAGGTTTCACACAGGGACTCACATGAGTCTTTAGGTTATGTGTAATAAAACAAGTCACAAGTATTGTATGCTGTGCACTAAGCTCATTGTTGTAGCTCTAAGCACTAAGCTCAAGTATGTACATACTAAATATCCAGTAGTCTAAACCTAATTTTAAGTTGGTGGTACTAATCATTAAATTGGTGCTTAAGTGGTACAAATAAGACAATATCAGAGATTTTAATATCACACGCCAATAAAATTTTCATTTCATTCATATAAAAAATTCAGATTCAAATACTCATGTCAGCTTTTGTTTTAGAACATGGTAGTTCTTCTTGTAGTACACTCAAGAGACGTGCCATATTTACCACGAACTTGGTATATAACTACCTTAAACACTGTTTTTAAGTCATTTGGTGGTTAGTTGTACTGCTTGTAGTTTGTAAAAAGAAATACCTATACTTAAAACTATCTGGTGGGTAAGTAGCTTTAGTCCAGGAGAGGGCACTAATGTATAGGCAACAGGCAGCCCAGGAGGACTTCTGGAAAAATGATTGGTTTGAAACTGTAGCTGTGGTTTGTAGAGTATAAAACCTACAGTGCAGACAGGATAGTTTCCTTACAAGTACTGCAGTTTTACAGCTAAAGCCTGTGCAACTAAACTTACACGGGCATAACTTAAACTGTTCATTATGAAGTTCTGGGTTCTTCTCACAATTTCATTGGTCTTTCTGGAGGTCCAAAATGGTAAGCTTGTCTCCATTTATTTTTTGTATCATAAAAAGTATACAAAGTAATTAATTATCTATTGTAAATACCACACATGTAATTTTAGTTATTTGTCTTGAATATCACTTTTTGTGGGCTTAATGGAGATTTTAAAAACTGACACAAAGTTTGGTGAACAAAAACATAAACCACCTTCTTTTTGGTAGAATCATGTCCCAGAAGGTTTTTACATGCTGCTTAGATTATTTTGCATATTGTCAGGCATTCCTAAATATACGTTTTTATTATAAACCACCTGACAATAGCATCTAATAATAAATTACATTTTGTGCAACATTACAATAGTACTAAAGTTTGGTCAAGAACTGTTTATACAGATGTAGTTTGGAAACAGTTGAAGATTTCCAGATGGGGGTGTTACTTTTGTTCTCTGTTTTTAACTTATGGAGTAAAAAACTTCAATTATTTGTAAATCTGTCCCAGACTATTATTTTATCTTATTGTTTACTCCCTCCCACACACACACATAATTAAAAAATATATATATTATACCATTAATGACTTGTTATGGCATCACAATTTTGCTAATCTAGGTGTAAGTCAACAGAACAAAAATAAGAAAGAGGCAACTGAGAACCGTACCAGACCAGGAAGAAAACGAGACAAGTTTCGGGTTCCAAACAAGGTGAAAGAAGGAGGTGGAAAATCTCAGTCCATTCTCACACAGGTTCTGGACAAAGGTCGTTTCCTTCGACTTGGCAATACTGTAAGCTTGAACCCTGGGAAGATGTTGGAATTAAGGTGCAAAGGGACTAAAATTGGCTGGGCTTATCCATCATACCTGGACACTTTTAATGACTCCCGTCTCAGGTACCCATGTCTAATTATTTTTAACCACTGTGCCACCCCATTCCCTATTTTTTTTTCTAAAATGCTTTTAATTAAAATCTGAAAATAATTTTTGTGGGTTAATATAGCATCTCTCAATTTTAAAAGGTATGCTGACATTTCACAATAATTATATTAATGACCAGTCTACACCATTTTTTAGCATTACCCAACATGAGAAGTTTGGTCAGTTGATTCTGGCATCACCCTCTGCTGCGGATACAGGAGAGTACAGCTGCTGGGTGATACGCTGTGATGGAGACGAGTGTGTGAAAGATACAGATCATACCTCGACTACCTACATATACTTTACAGGTATTTTACACTATATAGTTGGCACGTTGGCAACACTTTTAAGTTTGGATTAAATTTATTGGAAATTGCATTTAATCATTTACTTTTAAAGCCAGCTTAGTTTTCATGCAAAAGGCATGAAAGCCCCTTGGACATGTGTTTAGACTGTAAGACTAATCTAGAGTAATCTAGAGTTCCCAGAGATGGCCCATAAAAACACAGGGAGAACATGCACCACAGTCAGAAAGGTTCTTACCTGCCCTGCCTGGGAATCAAACCCATGACGGTTTGTTGTAATGCTGCAGTACACAAAAATCCCAAACATCTAAGAGTGAAGCTCAAGTGGCGCCGTTGTGCCTACTGTCCTACTGCATGTTCCACAGACAAAATCGGTCTCATCTGATATCTGCTGGAAAATGAGATATTAAGATTTTTGTCCATAACATTTACTTTTACTGACTATGCATTAGTGCCAGAGGTAGAGATAACGATACATTTAGGGTACACACCTGTATACACTGATAACCCACATTAATCTCTGATGATCTGAAAGAGAGCAAAAGTATATGTGATAGACATATACAGTACATATATTAAATTGTATATAATTACATATATAAAGCATGATTCAAGTATCACAATTTAGAATTTTGGATGTTAAAAAATAAATAAACATAAATAATCTATTTTTGTGTTTCCAGACAAAGATGAGCTATTCGTCCCCTCTGCCATTCACTTTGAGATTGTGTTCCTACGACCGGACAAGCCTGCCATTGTGCCCTGTCGTGTCACCGCCCCTAAAACCGCAGTATCACTACACAGAGAGATGCCCCCAGAGGAAATCCATGCTGATGGAAGCCTTATCTCTTACAATCCCACCAAGGGATTCATCATGCAGAGCCCAAGCCCTGAGTACACAGGAGCCTTCTACTGTAAGGCTAACAGCACCACCAAAACCACCCCACAGGTCTCCACCAAGTACCAACTTCTGTACGTTGAAGGTCAGAACACTGCAGCTAATTTAGAAAAAAACAATAAATAATTCTATTGAAATGTCACAGAACTTAATGTTGTTGGTATGTTTTGTAGTACCTACTGGACCTCCTTATGCAACTATTCAGGCCTCATCAGATGCAGTGATCGGAGGGGACATCTTTAACATTACCTGTACTGTCCTGGGTGAGCCTGAAGCTGATGTTAAATTCAGCTGGACCTTTCCAGGCCAGGTAAAGGTTATTATTTTTTTTTAAAACAGCACACATTTTCAAATTAAGTTTAACATGATAGTTGTACTGATCACAAAATGAAAAGAAATTAAAAATAGTTCTGTTTTCAACCTTGTGTGGTAGTAAATATCCTATTTCAGCATACAGTGCTTAGCATATCCACAGATTTCGTTGTTCCATGTTTAGACCAGTCAACATCTGTATAAAACAAGAAAGAAAAAACAAACAGTTGAAATTTAACAAAGTGCATATGTGGTTTGTATTCTGTTTCAGGATCAGAGACCTGTTCACATTCAGGAATCGTGGAGGCTGATAAACCGAGGTGTGAGTCACATCACTCGCATCTCCCAAAGTGTCATCACAGTGGATGACGTGGAGACCATAGACTTCGGAAAATACATATGTACAGCCAAAAACACTTTTGGGGAGACTTCTGTGGCTACAAGGATAAACTCATATGACTAAGACGTATGCTTAGGCAAGCCTTAGTAGGAGATAAGAAGGAGGGGGGAAAAAAAATCAAATCTTTTCACTTCACAGGCATTTTAATGCTTGTTTTGGGATGGAATTTGGGAAAGTTGATGTCATAGAAATAGAAAACAGTTCAAAGGTTGTGTATAAGGTAAGAAACATAATGAAGACTGGCTAATTTAACAATGTTTGTTAGAACTGTAGGGAAAATGCCTTCATATACAACCTCATTATTATACTATTTGAATTTTACAAGTGAATATATTTGGACCTCTGTGCTGAATCATTGAATGCACAGGCGGCGGTGAGTGGAAACAAAACAAGGGTAATGGTGGAGCTTACCCTGGAAAGTGTGCTAAAGCGTCTAATGGACTCCGTATGTGGAATGCAGGCTTCGTGCTTATTTTGGTTCATCCTCATACACATGCTGCACTTTTTCATTTTTTAAAACCAAACTAGTGTTTTTTTTGTAACACCATTGATGCTACTATGGTTAGCCTTTTACATTTTTTTCATTTATGTTTAATCTCATCAGCACAGGGTTGAGATGTTTTTGGATGTAACTGCTTCAATAATTCAACATGTATTTTGTAGAGACCATAATCAGGGGCAGAATATATTTTTTAAAAATCATTCCTTTATAACCAACTTGTATTTTTGATAAACTTGTCGGCAAAGCAAAATATTAAATGTCATTGCACGGACCACTTTATTTAAGCAATAAAAGGTTTGTTTACATCAAATGTGGAAACTGGCCTTTAAGTAGAACATGAATATTTTGGATGGGTATTACTGCTATAACGTTCTTTCAAAGAAATTGTCCCGATGATTACTCTTTAAAAGATCATGTATAATTGCTCATAGAAAATGTAACGTTTAATACAAAAAAAAAATAAAAATAAAAAAAATTATTATTATTATTTTTTTTTTACCTGAATCATAAAACATGGGTCTTGCAAGTGTCCTTTCATGGTTAGAGTGTCAAACCAGTTCTGAGTTTAAAATTAATTTCACTTCGATACACTGCTAAATAATAGAATTTTAATTAAATACATATGGTTCCTCTTTATCTTCCAGCTTACTGATTGCCTTGTCCCCAGTGTAAAATGCTCCTGCTATGTGCACAGAACCCGAGGATGTCACAGGCACATGGCAGTTCACAAGTGTAAAAGTTTACACTTATCATTATTAAGTCACAACAAATACTTTATTGAATAATTTTATTCACATGACTTTAAACTAATCAAGTTATTCAGTTCTATAAAAAAACATCACCTTTAGAGTTAATGAGAAACATTTGATCAACACTGAGGCAAGAGAATTCATTTTTGGATAATAGTCCTTATAAGTTACTCATAAAACAGAGTTTTATATCATTTATATGAACGTCACATTTTGAAGCTGATGCAAAGGCTTTTGGATTTTTAGGTGGAAATGAAACATGCACAAAAGAAAAGTCATTTTGGTCCATTGGGTTAATTGATTAGTTATGAAAAAAGGTACTTTGGTGTAGCAGTTCAGTCAATATGATCATTAAAGCAGCTGTGACCTTCCAAGTAATATCACTCAGAGAAATGATAGTAACTTTGGATTATTCACTTTGGTAAATTAAAAATATAATTTTATATAATACACTCGAATAAAGCAATGGAATTGTGATCAAGTATAGTGAGGATTTAAAAATGAATAACAAAAATATAGTTATGCATATGTAATACAATTTAGATTCTGAAAAGGACTTAACATTTACAAATTACCATCAAGATATTTTTTCTTTAATATCGGCTTACGAGTGGCTTTTAGATGCCAGAATGTTTAATCAACAAAAACATTACACACTCAAAAATAGATTGATTTGTTTGAAAAAAAAAACAAGGCTAAATCCAACAAAAATACTTTTTAAAGATAAACTTAAAACAGTAACAGCATTAAACAAGTAACTTTTAAACCCTGAGTTGTTTTTTTGTTTTGAGTCTCAAAAGTACTCTACATAAAGGTGGTCTCAGCGATTAAGTGCTTCTGTGCAAAATGTATCCAGTCTTAGTCATTATGCATTTAAGCTTCACCTGAGTGTATTTCAGTCTTTGTTTAATGTCCTTCAGGTGACAGGGTCCGTACGCATTTTAGCTAATATAGCTTTCAGTGTAGAGGGGTCAACCGGTCATAGCAGAAACTTTGGGACGATGTATTCAGGAGAAGGAATGCCAGTGTTATGAGGAATTGAAGGAACTTGAGAAAAGTTTGCAGAATCATGGTGAGGAAGTTGGGGAGGTTTGGCGCAGAGAGCCAAGTTCCCCGTTATGCAGCTTCCACATCAGTTCCTCATTCTCCATCGATAGGCGCTTGTTTACTTTGGTCTCCTTCTGTAAGGATTCCTGAAGAACAGCCTGCTCTGTCGACAGTTGCCTGAATAACATTAAACATACAATTAACTTTTTTGTTATTTATTTTTTTTATTGAAAAAATTGGATCCAACGATCAAACATCTGTTTTATGTGACTAAAGGTGCAGTGAAGTTAAAAAAGTTAAACTGTCACCTTGAAATGGCAGCATGTTTGTCCATTCTGGCTTTTAAATCTTCATTTTCTTGCTGGACCTTAATGAGACATTCATCAAGCTTCACATTTCTTTCCATCTAAAATATATAATTAAGCACCATTTAACTGCGGGGGTGAAACTGATTAGTTTTTAAATACTTGTTTACAAGGTTGCCCACCATTCCAGACAGGTACTCACTTCACTTAGTCTGTATATGTGTGTGTTTCACTGCAGGGGTGGGTTAAATATAGAGGACAAATTCATCTGTGTCCAAGCACAGTAGGCATAAAAAAAACTCCCTTTAATAAATCACTTAATTACTTTATTTTTATTCATGCAAGCAGGTGAACTGAAATATACAAAATTTCTCCCAAAGTGTTAATGTGTTTGTATTAATTTACAAATGACTGGTAACCTATTCAGGGAATTGTTCCATCATGCACATGATCGCTAGTCTAAACTCTTTTAGGCTCCCATCAAATGTTCAACCAAAATTAAGACCTATACAGCTGTGAAGACAGTTGGTGTAGACTCCCCGAACTGAATAAGGTCACAATGATCTATTCCAGAGCTTTAGTTATGACCCATTTATTGTCCCAAGCCTACTGAAAGCCTTTCTTGCCAAACTGATGAATCATTGGAAAAATGTGACCTGAACAAATACGTTTCTACAGTACAAACAGTTTTGTATAATCAATGTGTTTTCAGGAGCCAGAAACTCATTATTGGACTAGAACACTCTAAACTGAAATTTATGTGCTCTCCCATGTACAATAATTATTAAATAGCATTTTGGCCAGAACAAACAAAAGGGATCAAGCAAAATTATGTTGCTGCATCAATAAAAGGGTCATTAAAAGGAAAGTATGCTAGAAGTCAGGTTACAAAAGCTTTAACCTCAACCCCTTTATATTCTGTGGTATCAGTCCATATACAGACAAATTAATGAAGTGGTTTAAAAAATTATATTATATATATATATAAATAAATATAAATAATTCCTCACCAGTTTTTCTATCTGCATCAGTTTCTTGTCCTGCTGGTGGATCTGTTTGTTCTTAATGTCCAGTACCACTTTAAGACTTTCAAGCTCTTGCTCCAGGTACAGTGTGTGAGAATCCTTCTGAAATCATGTTAAAGTTTAGATTTCAACTTACAGTACTTTCCTGATTAACCTTTTAAAAACTGTTAGGAACTGAAGTCATCATAATCTTGCTTAAGAAGAATAACTTCACTTTTTAATTTAAAAAAAAAAAAAAAAAGACCCAATCAAACCAAATTTGTAAAACTATTTTACTAATTTTATTTAGTATTTAAGAGCTGATCCTGAAAGAATATTTGAAAGATCTAAAATCAAATCGGTGTTAGTCGTGTGACATTACTCGTGTGTGCTTATTTTATCTCCTCATATAAATATAACCCGTTATCCTCCTTTGTTAACTTCCAGAACCCAATAAATGGCACATGCTAATCAGAAATCTGTACAGTATTAACCTGCCACTCCAAAAATGCTCTAATGCCCTAAAAGGATGTAAACACTTGCAAAGCCTATCATCTAAAACGGCTATTTTAGTAATGACTGCCAACAATGTGTGTGTGTGTGTGTGTGTGTGTGTGTGTGGGGGGGGTTGTTCTTGGTTCCCTGTTCTCTATTGGACAGGAGCATCACAGAACAGGTATAATTTGGGTGGTGTATTGTTTGTCAGTTCTGCAGTGACACTGATGCAGTGAGGGAGTTTTAGTGCAGCAGTGATGTTAAAGTTGATGTACACTGTATGTACTGTAGTCCACAAACAGACTATTTTAACTGTAAGAACTGATAAGAGAAATAAATGGAGCTAAAAGAAGGTGATCAAATTTGTCGTTGTATATTTTGAAGCTATTGCAACCAGCTTTCCTGTTTGTTTTTAGTTTGACAAATAATTTTCATCCATTTATTAATGTAAACAGTTAAAATGTAATGTAACATAAAATTGCTCTAAGCCAAGACAATTATGAATGTGAAATGGTGTTCAAAAATAAATAATAATAATAATAATCCCACACAACACATACCCCGGTAACTACCTACCGGCATTGCTGACTCTGCGTCTTTCTGACTTTTTAAAACTTTCATCTCCTGCTCATGCGATTTTCTTAGTTCTGGTAAAGATGAAAACCAGGTAACACAACTTACTTTGATAAAAAACAAGTTAGATTTCAGTTCAGAGCATGGGTGGAGACAGAACACCAAAGAAAGTCACCTTCAAAAGTTTCTTCATACTGCTGTTTAAGGCTCTCAACCCTTTCTTCATGGCGTGCTTCCAAGTCTGTCAGCAGGGCCTCGTGTTTGGCACTTAACTCCTCCAGCTACACAAAGTACAAAAACACTTTTAGTATCTGGAGAGCTAGTGTGTGTTTGAAAAAATCCAACAGTGACAGCAGCAAATGCTTAAGTCTAAATCCTTTGACATGTCAACAAGAAAAGAGTGCTACTTGTTTGTTACCAATAGAATATGACTAGTTTTATTGTGATGTTGAATAAGAGAAACTGTCCACTAAAAAGTGAAGTTACTGGTGCCAGGACCATGAAAGGATCGTTGACTGGCATGCCATACCTGCTTGCCCTTAAAATAACTGCTTGTGTTTAAGCCAGGGCCAAAAAGAAAAGTTCATATAGACAAGAACATTTTTAAAAGTTGAGTTTTGTTACTTTGTGGTTATAGAACTAAATCATGAGGCACCTAAAGTAGCATAAAAACAGCACAAACACACTGTAATAAAAGACAAATAAGGGTCAAACCCTTAGAACTCTCGCTCACAAGATTGTTGTTTGTTGCAGTGGTATAAGGACAGAAGAATTTTGTGCATAAAAATCTCAGAAGATGAGCAGATTTGAAAATTCACACTCTTTAGCACCACCAACAGTCAGACCACTGTCAAACTCAGATTTAATTTCCATTTTAAATGGTAGAGGGAAGAATTAAGAATTATTTGAAACTCCTAGCTTATAACTGCATAGTAAGTAATACCACTGCAATAACTGCATTAAACGTTTGTAAGGGGTCCTTAAAAACTTTTTTTGTATGGACAAATACAAAACATGGTTATGTCTTGGAGCCACTTTTCCAGCTAAGCACCAGTTCTTTTACTGTGAAAACCCAGCATGGTTGTATTAAGTCCTGTCCATGCTTGGTGAAAATAAGCCAATTAAAAATAAATAAAAATGGTGCATTAAAGATTTTTCCCCTTTTACCTGCTGCTTCATCTGGGCTTTGTATTTGTCAGCTTCCTCTTGGTGAACCTTCTCCCATTTGGACAAATAAAAAGTTTTCAGCCGCTCTTCTAGGTCTGCTAGATCTGAGCGATGCTGCTCTTGTACTCTCTGCAGTGCTCCATTGAAGGCTGAATGCAGTTCTTCTTTTTCCTTTCCCAGACGCTCACATGATTGGACAGAAGTCACTGTGGAATATTCAAACTTAAATCAGGACTATATTTTTTAGGCAATTTTTATACTACGTACTGTTAAATAAGATGTTTATATATACATACACACACATTACTGTACTTAAACACTGGGCCACTGTTATTAAACCTATATTATATGCATTACTTGTTACACAAGCTTTGTAAGTGGCTTTCTTTTAAACCCATTTTTATATTTTAACAAAGTTCTGTTCCATTTTGAAAGAACATTTCTCACAATTACAGCTTTTAGATGAAACCACATGAGCAATTACATATAAAAAAAAAAATTATACAAAGCTAAGACCTCTGCCGTAGTTATGACATACAAGTGAAATCATACAAAAGAGAGTAGGAGTGACTCTACATTTACAAATAGCTCATCCATATGTAGGGAGCCATTTTCCCCAAGCAGTTGTGAGCTTGCAGTTAAAACATAAGGCTAACTCTGTGGCAACACATTTATTTAATATGCTCAGTGTCATGTAGCAGCTGTCTGTATGACACAATACCAAAATTGTGGACTAGAAGGCAGCTGTGACCAAAACAATCTGTAATGGCACATGCTTGAAACCTAAACCACACAACAGCAGACAATTGTCAAGATTTGAAATTCAACACTACTGCAGTAAATAAGAACCAATATTTGACTCATCATTGATACTCCTCCCTCTAAAGGCAAGTGGATCTACGCAGGTCAGTTGGCAGTATGGGTCACTTAAACAGTCCTTGAAAAAGTCACACCCTGCTTAAATAATATAATTAAATCATGTGTGCACGGTGCAAACGATCACTTCTTGTTTGCTCTGTAACAAGTCTTGCTGCAACAGAAAGAAATTTGCATTCCATAGACAGTCAATGAGCAGTACGGCATAATGCACTTTATTATTTTACACTATAATTCTATTACAGGGTAAAATTATAGTGCCGGCGTTAGATTTGCAGTCTATAAATACACCAAACAAAGCCAGCACATGACATTTAAGTGTAATAAACATTTAAAATCATATACGTTACATGGAATTAATCAATGGATAGACTAAAAGACAAACAGAACAAATAAATATAAGATATTTACCAATTAGCCATGTTTTGTTTTGTTTTCAAGGTTTTAGAAACTTTTGTCTAGTGTAGCACTTAATTTAATTAAAGTATAACTGATTTTTTTAATATGAAAAAGTAAAACTATGAAAAAGTCAAGACACCCATTCATAGGAACACTTATTTTTATGATGCTTTCTTGCTGATTAAAAATAGCAGCTAAACTCCTCTTAAGAAATCTGGATTTTAAGCACTTTAAGTAAGTGTTCATATGGGGACTGTTCAAGTGATTTGTCATATTGCATTAAACCATTGCTTTATCCTCAATCTTCACTCTTAGTTCACCATTTTGTGTAGTTGAACAGCATAATTACATAAGGACAGCATGAAAAAGCAAAACAGTTATATTATGGACTACAGCTCACCCACCGTTTCTCGTTAACTGCACCCACAAGGGACAAGCACTTAGATTATTACATATACATTAAAGATTTAATTAATAACTGATAACTTAACACAAAAGATAACACACATGCAGTTCATATACTCACCAAGTTCCTCTCGAAGATTAAGCAGTTCTACTGAAAGCTCCTGACTGTGCTTTACTTCTTCTTCATGCTGCCAACAAAGAAAATGCTCAAATTAGCCTGACATCATGCCTTCAATTCTTCTAATTAGATTACAGTAATTGAGCAAACAATGAGCTCATCACACAATCCTCATTATTAAATGTTATTCTTAAATGTCTGACTAATCCATATGCTCCTGCTTTCCTCATTCTAGAATAGTTTAGACTCCGCTGCAGTGCTACCACCAGCCTCAAAAGAAAAAGACGCAGCACAGATACCAAAACCAGCTGCCAGCTCTCTAACATGTCCTTTTGCACAGATTTCACGTGCATGTTCCTAAAGCAGATATGAGCTGCGGACCATGAGATAAAAACTGGTCTGGAAAGCATTCAGCTACGGGCATGAATTGATAAAACTATCAAACAACCCGCACATAGGTCACGTAACATTTTTTTCAAACCCCACAAGCACATCAATTAAAACTATTAGAAAAAGCATGTGTATGCAACCAGAGGCATCTTGTTTCTCATCACAGCTTTGTTCCAGTAGATATGTTAAATTTTTACCCTGGGTGCAGCACAAGGAGCATTAAGGCACACTTTGCTGCCAGAGCAGCCCATGATCCAGCAGTCTTTAGTCCACAGATGGAGGGAGACAGAAGTCAGGTGGAGAAACCACCACTACAACCTCCAGGCATGACTGCTCGCTTTCCTTATTTTACACTCGAAGGATGGCTGGAAAAAGACATCCCATAGGCTCTGGCCTTGCCCAACAGCCCGCCTCTCAGTGGCAAGCCTTTACCGTAATTTTCCTAAGAAAGGAGCAGCAGGGGAAAATATCCTGCAGTATGAACAGGATACATGCCAGTGAGCTTTAAGACAAAAACCACAAGACAAAGTGGTCAGGGGAGGAGGGATTCTGACAACAGGCTGATGGAGTGGCAATTATTAAAATGCAGTATGCTATGGAGTGTGCAATGACCTTTCAATTGCAATAAATAAAACAAATGTGTTCAGTCGAAATAAAGAAAAAGCAGAGAGTGTGTTTATATATCAGTGTATATATAAATAAAAATAAAGACATGTGACTGAAATGTAAAGCTAATATAAAAAGCATCACATTTTGTTCTAATTTAAAAGTCCTCAAGATAATACAACTCCAAACATACACTGCCATAAAGATCGCTCACTGTAATCGATTAAGCCCTCCAGGGAAACAAGATCAATGCTAATCTCTTGATAAATACACTGTATAAGATATCAAGAGAGACTTCCCAATAATTTATCTTTATAGAGAAATTTTAAACAAGAGTAAATCAAATGTGCATTCTAAACACGTGAATGACCAAACTTTATGGACAGACAAAAAAAACAAAAAAAAAAAAAAAAGTCCTCTAGATCAATCTAACTTTACCCAGATCAAGGTAGCAGCTGCACATTCTCACACTGATATGGCAAAAGCCAATCCATTTATTAAAAGGTTAACAAATGTTTGATACTTTCCACTGTTGGACATAATATTAATGCATCCATAACACTACCCTTGATATATGTAATTATTGAATATATCTACAAAGTCTTCAAATAGCCCTGGTTAATATTTAAAATGTACAAACAAAATAAAAATTAACTACACAAAAAATTAAAAGTGACGAGTTTACAGACAATGTGTAAACGAGAGTTAAATTTTAACAAACGCAAACCTTATTGATACATAAAAGAGCATGATTATGCAAAGACAACAGGTGGATTCGTTTGGCAAGTACTAGATGTTTTAAACCAGACAGACAATGTCAGTCTCACAGGAATTCTTATTGATTTTAACCACTGTAACATTTACTTAACGATGCATGGCTGATTATGATTAAGGACCTTATTCCTATTTCAATATATGTTGTATAAGGATATGTATAAAAAAAAAAAAAATACAGATTTTGGTAAATAAACCATTTTAACCATTACCTTTTTTCAATCAGGCATTATAAAATGTTTGTTACCTGGGCGTGAAGAAGCCCTACGACCACAGTCATCGCCTCAAATCTGCGGTTGCCTGCTAACAAACTGTTCTTCAAGCTTTGTATAGTTTGGTTCTTTTTTTGACACAAAGCCTTAAAGCAGTCCAATCTTTGTGGCTTGTCCTCATCTGGCACTAGGTCTGGATGGCTGTTTCTTGGGCCTTGCTGTTGAATCTGTGACTTCACCTTTGCCTTGTTCTTGTCGACTGTAGAAAAACATCCATTAGTAGGTTCTGTGATGTTCAACATGATTATCCTGAACTGTCTTTCAAGTTTATGCATCCATGATTTGTTATAATGAGCAATACAGGCCTTGAAATACAGTTATACACAAGGTGCTCTGTTATTAACTGAAACGCTGAATATGGTCTATTGATTCCTTTCCCTGGCAGTAGGCAGACAGCAAGCTCTTATTTTAGCACAGACATGCCACACTAGTTTTGATTTACATCTGCATTATAAATACAACACCAAGGCATCATTGCCAGAATCTCTGTTCCTCTTAAGGGGGTTTGAAACAGAGGTACATATTGTATACATTATCTATATTTTATGAAATCATACAATGCTGAGCAGAAAATTACAAATTATATATTACGAAGCATTAATCACTGCTTAAGTCATTTGATGTCTTGAAAATCTATATACATCATGCATGGTAAAAAAAAACAACTGTGACAGTTTAGTAAGAATGGCATTAAACAGTATGTAAGCATTCCACAAAATATAATGTCAGCAAAATATATAATAATAAAATAAAAACATTTTAAGTACAACAATAAACTTTAACAGCTCTTCAAAGTACATGGACTGAACAATTTGACTGGGAATAAAATATTTAAGTTAAGGTATTAAATGTATGAATTTTATTTACAGTAGGAATTAAAGAAATGTTAGCCAGTGGAACACCGACTTACCAACAGGTCGTTCTGTATATCCTATGCTTAAAATATCAGAGAACATAAATCTATCTGTATAATTTATTACAGTTTAGAATAGTCTTTGCATGCAGAGTATTTTCTAAGTAAATAGTAAAGAACATTTAGAAGCCATGAAGCCTCAACCCACCCATAAAGTAAATACTAATCTCTGTCATGCATAGTGGATAAACTAGGAACACGGCACCTATTAAAAAGGAAAGTCGAAATTCCTTCATATGAAGGCGTCACCGGGTTAAAGGATAGTCCTTTTGATTGCAACCATAAACACATAATACACATTTCACATGCAGCATAATTTTTATATTTTTATTCAGTTTAATTTAAATGCAAGAGAATGATTTTTTACCATTATATTATACAGTATATTTAGCTATGAAAATATTCCTGTCATCACTGGTTCCACCCTTATTAAAATGTGATGTAGGGCTATGCCCACATGACCCAACACTTACATTCCTTCCGAAAGATACTGACATTCCTTGTTAGAGCTTCAAAAAAGTGAAAAAGTCTCCAATGGCTCCCTCTACTGGACAAAATAATGGCATTTCCCCAACAGTAAAAATAAACACTTAAAAGGGCCACATCATTTTTTGGTAGGTTCAAGAATATACAATTTAACAAACAAATGTTAAATGCACAGAAGTTTATAACTCTATGTAGATGCCATGTTGCATGAATGCAACAGCCTTCACCACCACTAGTTAGTTTCTTAAAGGGTCTTTATAAATCAACACAAAAGAATGATTTCTCTCTTGGGGATGTCTCTACCACTCAGTTTATACTTGGACAACATACAATGACAGGACAACATGAAATATAGATTTATCTCATGGTAATAAGGCATGTAAATGATATTTAATTCTTAGCTAATTAAGAAGCTTCCAAACAAATTGAAAGTGTAAAAATTCCCCTGTAACTTTGACCAGTGCAATAAATTACAAGTATAATTTTTACAATTAAACGGCAGTAACAATATAGCCATTTATTAATAAAAATGAAAACAAACTTAAGACTTAAACAAAACCTATCATTTCTTAATAATAAAAAAAATACCTACATTTCACCTTTAACATTTCAACTAACAATATTCTGAAAATCACATTCAAACACACACAAAAATAAAATGCAACATAAATATAGTTACAAGTTACTTATTTTAGCACAACTAATGAGAAACAAACCTGCTTGGAAAACCACCGTGCTCTTCTTGCATCCAGAGAGCAGCTGTAGGTTCCGTAGTAAACCTTTAGCTGTCAGTTTCACGTGGATGTTGGACAGGGAAAATTTAGGCGAAAACATCATCATGCTACAAAAATAATACAAAAAAGCAACTACAAAACAAAATAGACTTCCTTCAAAATCCTGTGCACTAGTAAATAAAAAATAAAAAGGTATCTTTTATAAATGACTAAATTCTAAAATTCACCATCTGTCTTAACCAGCAGTCAAACTAAAACGGACATCCTGGCACCACATTAAGTGATGAAATGTACACATGTATAATCCTCAAGTCAGAAACGCTTTTTCATCCATCTGTTTTCAGAAAAAGCTGTAGTTGCATCTCTTCATGGCATAGCCACTGTGGAAGATGTAGGACGAGAGATGAGGTGAGGAGGAGGAGCTAAAATGGTATTGAGCTGAGCCACAGACCCCCACCTCAGTGAATTGCTCATACACTCTCGTACTCTTGTTCCACAAAACACATGCGAGTGAAAAGAAATGGAGGGAGTCAAGGCAGCAGCATGGAGCAAGACCGAACAGTAGAAATCAGCCATGCTGTTTCCTTGCCAACCCTTCTTCATGCATAAATTAAATAGGTGATTGCTTCTGATCCAGCATTCACCAATGGCTAATCTCCTAAATTTTAACAGTATAAATTGCAAACAGGATTTTTGAATAAACATACAGGAGTCCATCTAATTCAGGTCAGGGATTATTATAAGCAAAGGTATGCGAAGACATTATCATCACACCATCACAATGTGTCATAAAATATAATAATTCTGTTAAAGAATTTATACAAACCAGCCTTCAGCTTATTATTTTTCAGTTTACATGAAATGTAGGTCACAAGCACCCACATCACCTCCATCTCTCTATAGCAGTGCTGGGTCAAAGATTTTCTATTGTAGATAATATATCTATTATAGTAAATGTTCCTCTACAATGACACATTGCAACATCATGACTATGCTGATTTTGTATATTAGATAAAAAAAAAACACTATTAAATCTGTAAAATTAATAATATTTTCATATTTTTACAAAAATGTTTTTTTCAAATTTCCCACCTGAAGTACTGGCAGATCGAACAGGTTGGAATAAAGCAGAGGATTTTTGGACACACGCTGCTGGCTTTAAAGATGCTTGTGAGTTTTTAGATCCTTTGCCTGTAAAAAAATTAATTTTATTCATTCATTCATTATCTTCCGCTTATCCTTCATTAGGGTCGCGGTGGGGTTCCCCATGCCCATCCAGGGGAGAACATCTCGGGCGCTGGGCAGATAGACCCAGGACAGGGCGCCAATCCATCGCTGGGCAAATTAATTTTACATACAGATTTTTTATTTATATATATATATATATATATATATATATATATATATATATATATATACACATATACATACACATACATACACACAAATTAACAAAGAAAACGATTCTGTGCATGAACATAAATAACATGTCAAACAATGAGTAAGAAACTGGTATTGCATATTTGTCTCAATAGTTTTATCCATTCATTCATCATCACCCGCTTTATCCTCTATTAGGGTCGCGGTGGGGTTCCCCATGCCCATCCAGGGGAGAACGTCTCGGGCGCTGGGCAGATACACCCAGGACAGGGCGCCAATCCATCGCTGGGCACACACTCACTCACTCAAACACACTCTACATGGGGCAATTTTGGAGAACTCAATTAACTTGATCCATGTTTTTGGACTGTGGAAGGAAACCGGAGAACCCGGAGAAAACCCACGCGAACACAGGGAGAACATGGAAACTCTACCCAGATGGGGATTCGAACCGGGAATCCCTAGCGCTGAGAGGCGAACGTGCTAACCACTAAGCCACCGTGCCGCCCTAGTTTTATCCATATAAAGGATAAATGTTTACCTAATGCTGGGGTTCTGGAAGAAAGACTCTGAGACATAACTTGTCTTGGTTTTCTATTTGATGGGGTACATCCACCCGAGGGCTCCAAATCTGAGGACAAAAATATAATAATTTATGTTATGTTACTTTAACTATGAAAGCTAAGTCAGTTTAACATAATCTATTATTTAAAAAATAATATTAATAAATCAAAACAAAGAGGTTTGATAAAATCCTTATCTTACTCATTTTGTTGTGTCCACTTGCACCAGAAGATTTTACTTGAACTCTTGACTTAAAAACCGGCAGTTTTGAGGTTGATCCATTTGGGTGAGTACCAGCATCTGTGATCCTGAAACCCTCTGTCCCTCTGCTTTCAGAGATGCACATATTTGCTTTACCTAGAAACCAGAATGAGACTAGAAAAGTTAATTATATTATAAAGCTTATAACCAAAACTATATTCCAGAATCTTTAAAGTGCAGTAGTATTTTAATATCGACCTTACAAATACACTTCCTATTTTATACATTACAAATGACTATGCCAAATGAGTTTATTAAATAGATGGCATAAGCAGGATGTCCTGGAGACAAAGTTAGCAGATTAATTCTGGCTTTAGTAGTAAATACACAACACAATATTCAAAAGCCTCAAGCAAGATTCAATCAGTGTGTAAACCAAAATAAATTACTATGACTAGTAATATGACTATGATTTAATGACTCCAGTTGATACCTTTAGACATAACCATCTTTAACCAATTAATTTCAATTTCAAAAAAGATTGATGTGACATAAAACAGTTCGATCTTGCAGCTTCTTACCTTCAGATGGTCCCAGTTTACTTTTTGGAGAAGATACATCTTCGGAGCTGACTACTGTGCCAGGCTTGAGCTTTCGTGCAGACAGCGATTTTGGCCAGGGTCTCACAGCTGAAGTTCGCCCAGGCGTAGTGCCTCCTGTCCTACACGACACAGGTTTGGGGTATGGACCGTTTTCCTCACAGTTAGCACGTGGTGCTTTGGCTGGTTCACCGTCTGCCTGCAAGACAAGCCCTTTTTTACTGCCACACTTCCAAGCGAAATGAACAAAGTCTGCAGGTCCAACACTTAACATGTTGGTCAAAACACTGTGCACACTCAGAAGTTGCTTTTGTGCTGCACTCCTGAAAACTTGGGCAAGTACTGCCAAGTCTCCCTCCCAGTCTCTATAAACATTGTAAGTGTGTACACATGGAATACATTTCAAGAGATTCTGTGCAGCATCGACGTATTTATCCTAGCCATTAAAGCAATTTTAGGCAGTAATATACTGACTTAAATGTTCTTAAAATGAATTATATATAAAAAAATAATATTTAAATAAAAAAAATAAAATAAAATCCACCACACTACTTTATGGTGTTATAAAAGTATATTGATTATTTTAGAATAATCAGAATACTATTTACAGCAATTAATTTAGAGTTTATTGGATTTAATAGTAATGGGTTGGATGAAGGAATTCCAATCAGTAAAAGACAACTGTCAAGTTATTTCTTCATTTTAAGACTTCATTTGAGACTACAATTACATTACCCAAAATGTGTTAAATTAGAAGCTGAAGGTATGATAACTTTTGAAAGCACACAATAAAATATTACTTACTTTAAGAGTTTTCCTTTGTGGATTCGTCCACAAACTGAATGGACCATTTACATGCTTTTCTTCTCTTCCAAGTTTGGGCAGACCAATAAGATTCTTTACAGCCATTACAGAGGAGTTCTTTTTGACTTGCGGCTTGGACACTGATGACTCCTGACTAAAAGACTTTAATGAGCTGGTTGGCTCGGACAATGTTCGAGGATGGGATTTTGAAGTAAGTGACCCATCTTGAACGGTGGATGAATAACTTTGTTTAGACACCCTCCTTTGATCTTGCTTTGAGTTAGAGATCAGCAGGGCAGCTTTAGAAGAAACTTCAGAGTTAGAATTGTATGACGATTCCTTGCTTTGTACAAAGGCAGTTTTTCTAGTCTGTTTTTTGGAAACTTGGTGTGTAATATTTGAAGCTTTTGCAGCAGTTCCATTAGACGACTTTGAGATAGTGATTGTTCTTGATAAAAGTTTTGACTTAATGCTACTAAAGTCAGGCTTGACGAGCTTCTTGTTGTCCAAGATGTTACTTTTAGGTGGTGCACTTGATGGTGTTTTAAGTTTTTTCATGACTTTTGTTGGATGTTTTGCAAGTACTTGTGCCATTGGACTTTCTGAATCAGTCTTTTCCTTGGTAAGGGAAGAGTCAGAAAGTGATGGCAAGCAAAAGGTCTTGGTGCCAAGGGACGATGGAGTAGAGGACTGGACATTCCCACTATTGTCCATTGGCTCAAATAATGGAATTTCACATAACTTGTCTTCAGCTGGTGTTGAGTGATTGGGCTTCATGCATTCCATTTGACTCCTTTTTTCAGCAGGTGTAGTGCATTTATGTTGGTCATTAGCCAGGTGTGAAACCCTGCTATCACCAGCTCTTTTAGGCTCCATTAAAGACTCAGAAATTGTTTGAAAGACTTCCTCTTCCATGATGAACGTATGGTTGCTTGGTTGAATAAAGGTGGCCCCAAAGTCTGGGTGTTTGTTATGATCATCTACAGCACTGATGGTTTTAGCAACACTCTTACAGACATCAGGATGAAAGTTGGAAAGCATGCCAGCATCAAAATGTGCATCTGAAGACTCTTCTAAAAGTGAAGCACTAAGCAGCTGCGCAGATTCATGGAGGACAAAACTGTCACTTCTAATGACCATGTCATCTGAGCTCACAGACAGATTAACAGATTTAATAAATGTTTCTTCCGGTTCAAATTTAAGGCAACCACTGCTATCTTTAATAGCAGCATGACCAGGGGACACAGCATTTTCACAATAGACATTGCCATTCTGACATTGTGAGATCCTGAAAGTCACCTTTTGGTTACAGCACTCATTTGCAGTTTGTATGTAGTCTACTGTATTTGGTTTGTCATACAGAACAAACAATTTTCCATTTATATTTTTAGCCAAAGTCACTTTTCTGATACACTCCTCTTCCTTTTCCATATCACTAGGACAGTGCATGTTACCATTTTTTAATATAGTGCTAGCACTCAGTGTATCAGGGGTAGAGTCACTGCAGCAAGAAATGCCATTTCCATTTCTGTTCTCCACTGATAAAGCAAGTTGTAGGGTTTTACAGGAAGCATCCATGCCGTTGAATCTTTTGACAGTTTTAACTCTATGAGAGCTTCATTTGGTGTCCAAACCTTTTAATTTGTTAAGAAATGCCTGATCTTGCACTCAGGTTGTATCATAACCGGTGAAGCACCTGAAAGAAAGGGGGTTAAAAATTAGACATTATATTAGACACATTTCATGTTATTTATTTTTTTTTTTTTTGTAAAATACAAGATAAATAAATTGGGTTCAGCTGAATAAGTTCTCTGATGACAATATTCTTCCCAAGACAAAATCAACAAAACTATTTCAACAAAATTTCATAATGAAAATAGAACTAACCCTGCTTGAAAATCGTTCATTGCTTTTGTAGTAACACAAAGGAATGAAACAATGTTTAACTTAACACTCAGAGGAAGAGTGTTCTATAGAGAACTTTGTAGATAGCAACAAGAAACCAGGAGTGTCCACAAGATGTGCATCTACATTACACATGGCCATTAAACAGGTAATCTATCTATAGGCTTGGCTTTGCTCGATTAGGTGTCTAAATGTCTTGACTGACTTTATAAAGTTACATACATGACGTCAAGGAAATATTAAACCACAGTTCTACTAAAAAAAAATCATACTTTAGTATACCATTAATAGCCAAAAGAACATAATATAGACAAATGTGTTGAGGTAGCAACACATCAAGTCCTGGAAAATCATTTATATAAGAATTTAAAGTGTTTCTTGTTATTTTTTTTTTGTATCTAGAATTGCATGTCTTTAGGTCTTACTCCCCATAATAAAAACACAACAATTACAGTCAAGAAGCTAAAGGCACAATTCTGAATCCCATTATGTTACCTTGTGTTTACTGCAATGCAACGTTATAAATGCATCTCATTTTAAATCTGCAATTACACTTCATGACACTCTAATCCAAAAGACTGGTTTAAAAAGGCTTTAACAGAAACAAAATAGCTTGCTTGATTTAAACCCAACAATAAAACACTACCACAAACAGGACAACAATGGATATAGCATTTGCTGCACACATTTGGTTCCACAGTAGTTAATGAGAAAAAAAAAATTGGCAGAGAAAGATGATTAATTAATTTTAGACACAGTGCAAAGGGTCAAAGTTTATGTGTACAGTGAACATACAGTGAAACACCAGTGATTTAGGTGGCACACCTTGGATATCATTACGGATAAAAAATATTTAGCATTTAGCTATGATATTGTATAAAACTACATACAAGAGCTACATACATTGTGAAACTGAATTCCATTACATTCAAATTTACTTGATTCAGGGTGCAATATTTTGAATAACAACATTTCATGTTAAACCACTTCTGCTACAATGCATACAGCGCGCGCAAAAAAAACACAAGAGAACATATATTTCTAGCTTGCACAATTGTCCATGACCACCTACTGCAAAATTAATCCAAGAAACCATAACACAAACAACCGAGACTGGATCATATAGTGAACTGTATACAGTCACTGTTAAACATTGAAAAGTTTATTCCACTTTAACATATTAACACATCAAAGCATCATTAACAAACTATTGTAAGGTTGTGTCCAACTTGTACACATCCATCTGTAAACTTTTTACAAAACCTCACATACCTAGAAAAGACTCAAAGTGATGTTTTCAATTACCTTTCACACTCACCTCATTCTAACATGCTTTTCCAAGTGTTAGTGTAGAGTTCAAGGTCCAGCACTGCCTGTGGTAAAGTTACAGGGCTAAGTTTACTGGAGAGAGCATTCAGTTACCTTATCCCTAGCAGGGCCCTTGCAAAGAGGGAGGGACCTTACATGGCAGAAAAGAACACCATTTGCTGTTGCTATGTGACGAAAGGCCTCCTATTACAAGAGAGCGGAATACAGACAGGCTTTTGTAAGAGCATGAAACTGAACACAATTACAGCGGAGCATCACATGCATCAATAATTTAAAGGTTTTACTTAATATAGAATCCAAAAGACATTAAAAGTGCATTTACCATACAGAGGACAAAAAAATTGTTACTTTGAAAAAAATTTGGAACACAAGCTTCATGATCTGCACATATGAAAATAATCTTGGCTAACATTAGAAACATTAGATAAAACCACACTGTCAATAGCTGACAATTATTGATTAAAACTAAACTTAAAGCCAATTAAACACATTACATTGATTTAAAGGGATTCATTCACACCAGCACTGTATTCCACTCAAATCCACTGATTACAGCTATCATGGCTGTTAGGTCCAAATATTTGTTAAGGTTTTGATAAAGAGTGAATGGCTGTTTGCCTAAACTAAAGTTAAGTCAATATGGACATTTAGAAGCATTTTGAACCAAACTAATTTATTTTACTGTCACATCACAAATATCCATACAAACAAAAGCTATTCATGACCATTTAAAAAACGTTCAATACTGTTAATATTTAAGGAGGAGTTACTTGAAACTTTGCATGTGTATTATGTGTTCTATACATTAAGTATAAGATGGTCAACAAAACTTTTTCATACTCTTTAAGCAGAACAAGCATCTTTGAACCAGTATGGTATTTTGCTCCAGCGATTGTTTTTTCTCTAAAATATGACCTGAATTCCTTGTGAATGCCATATAATGCCCTCAGGAACAGCAGAGCAATATGTCGAGCCATAGCATGCCAGGACTTACCTCACCGTTTACTCAAAAGGAAAAAATTGTCTGGTGGAATACATTGATTCCTAACATGTAAATAGCTCACTTATGGCAATGGGCTACACTTAAATTTGTTTACCCCTTATGCAAGTTACAGTTATAGCAAAACCTGCTCAGACATACCAAGCACCCAGGTGCAAACACATCAGTATTCTTACGTGTTCTGTCTGATCTTGTTAAACTCCTCTGGGAAAGAATGCCTGAAAAATCAAGCTCATCAGTGCAGACAGCAAAACACTTTTGACAAGACTAATTTATTTCAAGCTCCTCTCCATCTCCTCTTTCCCTGTGAGGTCACAGCTACATCAATGGTGCAATCTATTTCTTGAATACTGCTAGTGAAACAGTGAACACCTGACCCACAGACATCAAAAACTCTTCTTGCATGTCCAATACTGCCCTCCAAAAATAGTTTATGGAATTGAAGACAGTTGTAAAACTGTGAAAGGCTCTAAACAGTTTGCTGAGCAGAGTGTAAACAATGTATTAAAACTCAAATATAAAATAATTATATATAAACCAATGGAAGTGTATGTAAAAAAACTAGAAGGTGTATGTAAAGGTTCTCATGTGCGATGCTTACATGTGAATTAATAATTTACATAATATAATCAATCTCCAGCATTTATGAGGATCATGCAGTACCAGGGCTGGACTAGTAATCTGACATACCAGGCATTTTCCCAGTGGGCAGACCATCTTGTAACTTAGCTTGCTAGATTTCTTTGAGTGGTAGCTTTTGTGCAGTGAAGTTTAGTTTATTGTCAAGGAACTAATACCTTTGCTCACTACATTTTAAAAGTAGTAAAGTACATTGCACCTGAATTTATTTGTGGGATCTTAAATGATCTTTTGACAATTTGCAGGAGAATTCTGTAACACAACCTAAGCTTCGTCTAAAAACAATTAATCTTCTAAGTGACGTTCTAGTTTAGAATAGTTTTATTGCTATGGTTACAACCACTTTCAACATTTCAAAGTTGTTGAAAACGTTCCATAATACTTCGTGGGCCGTAGAGAATTTATAAAACCTAAAAAATAGAGTAGTTTTGACCTATTTACTCACTCCCCCCTCCTACATTTTTCTACCTATATTATATTAAACTGTCAAATGCTTTTAAGACATATTTGTGTTGCATGAGTTTCTAATGCTGCCCTAATTTACAGCCTGTTACAAAGGCATGTTATAGCTTTTTAGAGAGAGCACCTTTAACCAAAAGAATTAGAACTAAAGTGATATCAAGGAAACTCAGAAAATACATTAGAGATTATTTTAGATATATTAGAAGGACAAAGTGATGAATTGAACTCCACAGAGCAAAAAAAATAGACACTAAACTTCTGATATTTAGAATGTTGATCATACATTATTATTAAAATAGAATATAGCAAGGTAGAACTATAGTATGTGTCAAGTACATTTACTTATTTTCTTTGCACAATGGTGGCTTCTGAAGTAACAATGTCCAAAGCCAACTCCAGCCTTTTCAATTTGGTGGAAGAAATTATTTGGTGTTATGCATGACTATAAGACTTTTGATCATCATCAGAAATAAAACTGCAACCTTAAGATACTGATAGAGTACAACAGTAATTAGAGTTGGGTTTAGGGTAATAATAAAATGCTTTCCTTCCTCAGGGAACACCTACATAAATTACTAGTTCGATGAGCCATATGTGGGATCATTTAGTCTGCTATAATTTTTAGATCCTGCTTCTAATTTTGATACAAACAAAGACATAATGAACAAAGTGCAAGTTTTATTAATATCTCTACACATTATGAACCAAGAGACTAGAAACTGCCAGCTTTCTTACCTGCAGTGAATCAAACCAAGACTTCTGTGAATTAAATGAAATGAAAACTGATGTTGAATCACTCAGTTAAAGTTTGAACATGTCCAAAACGGCCAAAACCGTTACAGCGTACCTGACTGTTTTAGTAAGTACGCCGAAAACTACAAACTCAGCCTATCCCTGCAGATACACAAAACAGTTTTATGATAACAGACAGTTACCGACCACAGATTTGGGACGATTTATCGTTACGGTTTGCGGAAGTGAACGTGCACACCTTTGCAGTTCAAAATATGCTGAAATGGAAACTATACAGCAATTTAATATGCAAAAAAGTAACGGTTGGTAAGTTTTTAATACAACACACACGAAACTCACCTGCAGAGAGCGACGCCAGCTCGGGGTTCTCCTCACCTGCGCGCACGCGCAGTAACGTCACTTCCAGGGTCCTGCAGCCCGCAGTGTTTATATAGAGCAGCTAACAGTTGAACCTTTACAACCTGTCACACCCAAATAAACCTCTAATGTAGGAAATCTCATCCGAAACAAAAGTGTTTCTGCGTTTATAGCTTTTTCACGTTTTAACCTCGAGCTTACAACCAAACCAACTGTATGTTCATATTTCATTTTGACCTTTAAAAACCTTCTAAGACCAATGCATGGTTGGGGGTTTTGGTATTAGATAGCTATACTATTACAGACTTATTATTATCATTTTTGCTGCAATATATAAAACGTTTTGTGCATAACTGATTTATGTGTCTATATTTTTGTTTAATCTCATCTCATTATCTTCATTATCTTCCATTTAATCCTCTACTGGGGTCGTCGGGGGCATACCCCCAGGACAGGGCACCAATCTATCTCTGGGGCACACTCAATCACACATCCACTATATGGGGCAATTTAGAGCCTTTAATTTTACATTGAATCTATGTTTTTGGACTGTGTGAGGAAACAGGAGGAACTGGTGGAAACCCACAATGACATGGGGGGGAACAAGGAAACTCCACCCAGATTGAAATACCCAGGTTAACCCATCCGTGCAGTGAAACATACACACACATATAGACACACTGAGTGAAGTGAGAACATGTTGCTGGAGAGGTGAGCAGCCCTCTACACACCGCCTGGAGAGCAATTGGGTTTAGGTGCCTTGCCCAAGGACCCTTCAGCCACATTGTGGGACCAGAATTCGAACCAGGGACCCATAGTTTGCAAGGCTAATTCCATAACCACTTTTTTTTTTACAACTGCCACATAATAATAGGACACATAACACATCTTGTAAAACAAACAAATGTTGTAAATTTTTGATTTTTTGTGCATTTATTATGTAATAGATTTTTTTTGCAATAACATTTCCCCCCCAAGAAGTTAATTCAACAAACAGTAAAATTGTTCATTACTTACTTAATTCAGTTATATTCAGTTAACTTAAAACACAAGAAATAAACAGAGTTGTCTTTAAACAGAGGTGTTGTACAAGACTGTAAATTATAAGCTGGCTGTGAAAAAACAGTTTTACATTTAATAATTGATCATTTCTTGAGCACTTACAACAGCATATTAAAATAATGTGTGAATTTATGAGTTTAAACTTCCTTTGGCTTAAAGTCACTGGGCCTGATCTTCATTTGCACAGTTTTATAGGAGTACCACCAGCCGTGCCATGTGTACCACACTTCCATTATCAGTCACCGCACTGTATGGTCCTTTATAGTGCAAACCATTCAGATTGGCAGAGTGACACCTGGAGGAAGATCAGCGAAAAAGCACCAAACATAAGATCCACAACAGATCTTTTACAGATTTAATAAAGTGATCCAAATTAAAGCATTTCTTTTTATTTTACCTGTTAAACCACCAGCCACTCTTATCTTCTTTTGCACAGTTGCGCTGGTATTGATCATTGTCTCTATCTCGTGTACTAAAGTTCATGCCCTGGTGACTTGCCCACCCCTGAACCTCTGGGTGGTTGCCACCTGACAGAGAATCTCCTGCATTTCCTGTGTATTCTCCAAAATGCAACTGGTAATGATTCTACAAAGAAAAGATACCAAACTATATAGTTATGAATCAGATAGGATTGTCTATGTTTAATTAAAACAAAACATACTAGTCTAATGAGATGTAATTATCTTAACATTAACTTTAGAATTGCTACCTCTTCACTGGAGACTTTGAAACGTTTGTACACTGCAAAACGATGCGTGCTTTCAAAGTCCTCCAAGTTGATTCTTAAGGTGTAATCATCTGCATCGTAATAAATACACACAGCAGTGCTATATTAAATCATCGATCTGTAATGGTCATAGCAGCATTAACAGCATGTGTCCCATTCTTTGCTTTCATCAGATGATGTATACAGTTGATTCATTAGTACGGAGGCACATTTGAGAAACGTGACACTGGACAGGAGGGCCTGACTAACAGTACCCTCAGGATCTTTCCCAAATTGTTCTTACAATGTTTAAATCATGAAATGGACCACAATCTATTGTTTAATACTAATATTGTAACCTGACGGGCAACATTTTGGCACATTTATATGGAAAAATATCAACATATTGAATACTTCCCTTGGTATTAAAACAAGCATCCACAAAACACGGCTTTACTGAATAGAACTGACAGATAGAGATTATGGAGATTAGTCAAAACCTGCACTGCATTCCACACAAGTACAGATTTGCAGATGAATCAATTCGAGCCTAAGATCTCACCTGCAGCGTTAACACAATTTTAATTGGCATTGTGAAATCTCAAACAGCAATATATATACTCAGAGGAACGCTTAAAACAGCTTTATAAATAGATTTACAAATTTTATAAATAGATTTTTGTATACTCAGTTCTCATGACATTAAAATGATCAATTTTAACAGACCTTGAGATGTAAGATAATGGATGTTGTCATTTCCTAACCAGAATTCACCATTTGCCGACTGCATATCACCAAACCCAGTTTTGTAATCTTTCCAGTCTCTGCAAATAAACATTTACAAAAAAACAAAGGCAACCCAATATCTCTATATAAACTAGTTTATTGATTTACATTAAAATATTATGCAAAAGTTTGAATACCCGTACTTAAATAATATTTTTTTTAATGTGCATTAAACATACATTACTTTACATTAATAATTTATTCAATATATTAATAATTGGGCTATCAATCTGACGGTTGGGGGTTCAAAACTGAAGTTACCAGTGTGGGTCCTTGAGCAAGGCCCTTAACCCTCACTGCTCCAGGGATGCTGTGATTAACCCTCTGCTCATTTTGTAAGGCGCTTTAGATTAAAGCGTCCAATAAATGAACAAATGTAATGTAATTTATGCAATAATTAAATTGTACAGGCCACATATTAGGTTCTGTATTTAGTAGGTCCTATATAAGTAACTGCAATAAAACATGCTGAAAACAGTACATGCAGTTTGACAGGCATGGTGCAGAGAATGTACATGGCAAACTTTCATACCGGTCAAAAGACTGAGTGCCATCAGAACGTCTTTGAAAAACTGTCCATCCACCTCCCTCTGTCATATCACAAAAGACGCGTATCTGAACTGAACTATTAACAGGTTTGATCAAATAAAATCCACTTTCCGTTCTCCCACTGTTAAATATCCGTGAGCAGTCTGGAATTTGACAACATAGGAATTAATTTCTTACAAAATTACACAAACACAGATCATTAACAACTATTTAAAAAGAAGTTGGAGTCTGAACCTGTGTATTGCTCATCTCCCAGGTCAAAAAATATGGTCTGATTAACGGATCTTTTATTCTCAGCCTGTTGGTTTAGCATTATTAGATGCTGGATCATCTCTTGCTGCTTCAAGGCACGAATTTCCATAATCCTTAACTGTGCCTGAAGTCTGCCTTTCACATTTTGACATTCTTCAGGTGACTAAAGAAAGAAAGAAAAAAAAACATATACACACACACATATATATATAAACACACAATACAGACATATCTTAGTTTTTGAAACGAATACAAATGTTACATTAAATAATACTTACAGCATTATTGAGATCAACAAATGCCAAAGTAATCCAAATCAGAATAAGACGAGATGCATCCATTATTCAATTAAAACCTGCAATCAGAGTATACTTTTTAATAGTGTGTCATATAAAGTTTTAGCTTCTGTAGCAGAGATCTTTTCATCTGTCACCTGTTCGCTGCTGCATGCCTCTGATATGCTAACAGACTGGCGGTCTGCTTTTGTTGTACTGACCTATTCAAGAGTAATATAAAGCTTTTTGAATTTTTTGTCTAAGAACTAAAGCTTAAAAACTGAATAAAATCAGAAGGAACAAATGAGCAGTGTGCAAAAAATTAAACTGCTTTACAAATCTTTATTAAAAATTAATGTAAGGAAATAAATACCATATATAGTTCTCATATTAAAGTTGCAGCTCGGCTGAGAATACCAGATTTGATACACACATAAAATCTAATTTGAACAATGTGTGAAGCGGAACATTGTGGGCTGTGCCAAGGTTCACCAACCCAGTTCCAGTTCGATTAAAAAGAAAAAGCATTTAATAATAATAATTTAAAAAGACAACTAAAACCAGTTAGATACAAATATGCATTTTTTAAGAAAAATAAATGTTAGTTATATTTTTCCTCAAATTTTAGTTACAAAAATGCAGATGCAAATGCAAAGACTCGATAACACCCATGATCCCCCCCCACAAGCAAGGATAAATGTCTAATACAAGTTATTAAAAAATATTTATTTATTTGGAAATAGCAGGTTACAATAGAAATTGGAATTAATAGAAAACATCATTTTTTATAAAAAGTTTATAAATTATTACACATACATTTTTAAAAAAAAAAACTACATAGTGTTATATTTACAGACATTCAAGCACGCCCTAATACCAGTTTCCATTACAGCTTCACTTTAAAGTATTAAACCAAAATCAATCAATCTAAAATTTATTATTTATTATGTCTAAATTCCATCAGTGTTTGAGAAACAGTAGGTCATCCGTGTATTCACCAAGGTGTGCATGGACTTGGACAGGCTCTGATGTAGGACTCCAATTTACCAGTTGCCACTTCCATTAATGTTGTATAGGCGGTGAGCTAAAGTGATGAACCAGGGACAAAGGGCATGCCATTAAACATCAAGAATGACAATCAATGCTTCAGTCATAAAACACAGACTAGCTTGATTAAACAGATAAAGAGTGGATTAGGGTCAATCAGATGTAATTACCCCTCTTACCTTATTTAAAACAGGTTTTGTTGAAAGAACGTCATAAAGAGTCTGAGAGGTAATTTTCTAGCAGGAGAAATAAATGTGGTTAGTAAAATCAAAGGTTATAAGCCAGACAGCCAAAAGTATATTGACGACTGAACATTCTCACCTCTTAGTAAGAAGGTGAGAATGTTATGCATCCACCATACAGTAGACATCAAGCTTTGAATATTATTTCTTGCAATTACTTACTGCTTGTGTGGTTTTATTCATGCACTTCATAGCGGGGGTCCGACGGTCATCCAAAAAGAATGGATCATCCCAGTGATCATAGTTTGTCTCCAGCACATACCATCTTCCAAGATCCAAATTAATACTACAGCATCATACAAGTGTCAACAATGAAGATGTTTATTAAGCTAAATATGAAAAAAATATTTATCAGTGTGGTATGAACTTACTCCCAGACATCTAGTGTGTTGACTCTAGTTCTGGTAATCACACAGCCCTGGCCGGTCTGGTTACCACCCAAGATAAAGTAGGCTGGAGCGAGTAATTTAGTTTGTACAAGCTGATTTTTGGCATCTTCATAACTGTTAAAAAAAAAGATGGAATATTATTTACGCTAAATAGGCCTTTAGGGGAACCGATGCATTCTGAACTGAAAAATAGGAATTAAAAAGGCAAACTACATGACAGGCTCAAAAGCGACTTATGTGGATGTACTGCATATGGAAAAACCTATTGAGGCAGACATTTAAATAATGACAAATACTAAGTTGATTTTTCATTTCTTATGTAATGAAATCTGTTACCAGTGTTCTTGTTTTCCTCAGATTTACGACAGATTTATTTAAGCATAATAATAACCAGCTGTTCTTTGCTTTTGCAAGAACAGAACAACACAAAGCATAACTGTTAAATCGAGGTTGACATGACCTGGTTGCATTCTCCAGGACTCTTCGAGTGAGAAAGCTCATCCACATTCCGTCTCTCTTACCAAGAATCCACTCCAGGATTCCTTAAAAAAAAATTAAATAAAAGATCCACCAGGATTGTGTACCAGCTGCAGTGTAGGTGCAATTAACATGCTTCCCTAAATCCCATTGTTAAAGCTGAATTATTGTTTTTTTTAATCCTTCAAAACAATAATGTAATTAACAACACCAAGATTGAATTATGTCTGTAATATGAGAGAGCTGGTTTATTAATTATCAAATTAACAAGAAGCTGGGAATCAATTTGCATACATGCTAGAAAAATCACCAAACTGGATTTTACTACAGAAGCAAATTTTATATAATGGTTTAGAAATGAAACACAGATGCAAATTATTTAACTTTCGATGATTAACAACAAATTAATGTAAAACACTTGAGAATAAGTGTTAGTCTACCTCTGACTAATCTTTTACTGGTTTTCATTAGCAAGCAGCCAATGAGTGAATTTTTGAATGAGATGTTTATAACCACTTCATGTCACTTTTGTGTTGAACGTACATCTTTTTAACTTACCTATGTATCCTCCATCAACGTTGAAACGCTCATTCATTGTTAGAGTGAAATCTTTCTGCAGGTAAGCAAAGAGATAGACCAATTCAACTAAATAAATACAGAATATGACTAATGTGCTTCTTTAAAATACATACAGGTCTGATACCAGTCAGCTGCCCCACATATCCTGCAAAACTAGTTGATTTAAAGACAGTCCTGTTGTTCCGCTTGAAGTCAATGTTCACTACGAGCGGTTTCAGTTTCTCAGTAAGTATCCAGGTTTGATTTTTTCTGTCCCAACTTTGTAAAGAAAAGAAAAACAATTATATATATATATATATATATATATATATATAAAAATACACACAAACACTACAATATCTAATATCAGCCTACCCCAGGAACAGTCCAAAGTCCAAGTTCCGAGCATGATACAAATTGCCTGCAATGGTCAAAAAGTCATAAATGAAAACATATCCCTACAAAGAACCAATTAATATTTTAATAAACCTGATAATTAAACATCTCACCAGTTATATCCTCTGCAACTACTGATGTGCATACAGTAAAAACTTCATAAAATATATTGAACAGCACTATTTCTCCTATAAAAAAAAAAAATAATATATATATATATATATATATATATATATATATATATAAATATAAATGTATATATATATAGTATGAATATTTTACAGAAACTAAGAGTATTATTTAGTATTAGTATTATTTATTATAATCTCAATATGCACTTTCTATTAATGTTGTACCTAAAGGAACTCCAGAAACCACGGAGACTGCTTTGATTTCCTCATTAAATGGATAGGGGAGTGTATCCACAATCAAAGGCTGCAGATTTAAAGTGAAAGACATTACACAATGTAATACTGACTTACAACTGTGTGCAAGTGGGTAATAAGGCATTTAAATACTCACCAATTCATTGTCCACCAAATGAAACAATTGTCCATGAAAAAAGCCATTGGCTAAATCTTTTATTTCTTGTATCATTGCGGTAAGCTTAAAAATAAAGCATAACAAATACATTGTAAAGTTTATGACATTTTCTGCTTTAAAATATATTTACAATATAAATCTTATACATATAACCAAAATATCTGACTTCCTTTAAAATATCAACTTAATTTTTCTTCTGATCCTGATAAGTGCATTTGACTATATATATATATATTAATTAGACTTCTAAAATGTCTCCACAAACACTACGACACTACTCTCTGTTCACTTTCAGTTTAAAGGAAAAAAAGAAAAACTATATTGTTTCCATAACAAAAGTACTGCTACTTTTAAAAACTTCTTGTCGACATGGCTTTCTACGTGTGTATAAACCGCTTCACTGGTTTTAAGGCGAAATAAATGTAACTTTTTAAGGTAGCAAGAAAGATTTACACACTTCAAGTTCTAAAATTTTGCATAAACCAAGGATTTATGATTTTAGCTTGAGCTTTAGGCATGATTTTGATGTCATACGGATTAAAGCGCATACTTCAGTTTTTTTGTCCTTAATCACATGATTCCACCTCTCATTAGGGGGTAAGTCAAGGTTCAGTGAGTACCAGGTAGCATTTTTAACAAACCTGTACAGAAAAAAAAAAAAAAGTATAAAACACATAAACATAAAAAAATCAGCAGACTCCTTTTACATTATGACACAAAACCGCTTCAATTTGATCTTTTTTGCAAAAGCTAAGGATACAGAAATTTTATGGAGAAACCACTAAAAGTTCCCCACCAATAGTATAAACTCACTGTGTAAATGTCAAGCCATTAATATGTACGTTTTAATGCTTTTTATGTATTTATGTATATGTGGCGTTTCCATCTTCTCCCGTGCCCGTGTGGGTTCCTCCAGGTTCTCCGGTTTCCTTCCATAGGCGAAAAACAGGTATTCAAGGTAAATTTAATGCTCTAAATTGCCCCATATTGTGTGTCCCAACATGTTCTCTTCTGGACGTGCATGGGGAACCTCCTCGCGACCCTAATAAAGGATTAAGAGAAAATAATGGATGAATAAAAATATGTGACTTACGTTGGTCCTTCAGGTGGAAACATTCCGCTGCGACATTCTTCTACATACTGTAACACAAACAACAGACTTCACTTATAACATCTCGTTGAGCATTAAGTTACTGTCAAAATACACAAACACACACACCTTACCTCACAGGAAATCTGTGACAAAAGACTAAATAATATCACAAAAACAGGCAAAATGTCTATAAACTTCATCTCCGTCTTCCCAGCTCGCTCTCATTGTATAACGAGTTGCTAATAGTTCAATTCAATTTTAATGGAATGTACCACGGAAAAGTGAATAGTGTGATTTTATGTTGTGTTGTGCTTTTAGAAGACCAAAAACAGTTTGACTAGTTTATAACATGTAAAACAATCAAACAAACAACTTTGTTTCATTTGTGTCCAGTAATTTGGTTAAATCGTCCATGTTTTACAGTTTTTTAGTTTTACTGTGACCCCTTTTAAACATTTGGCAATGGTTTATTCCTGTCATAAACAAGGAAGCTCCGTTCAATTCTCAGTGTTTGCGCTCATTGTTAACTATTAATGTGACGTCATACGCACAGCGTGCTCTTCTATCTGTACGAAATGATTACATTACATATATTTTTGTGCAAATTTACAATAGCTATTTTTTTTTATGTTTTAGGTAAAGCCACTAAAGCGCACGCGCTGTCTCCCATCCACGCTGTACAGACCGTCGTAGGCCTACGTCATTATGTTATGCCCATATTTGGCACGTTGTCGTTGATATTTATCTGCATTCATAACGTTCTGTATTAAATCAACATGTTTAGAACTTTATATATTTTTACTGTGTTTATTTTCTGTACATCTGTACATGGGTTATAACTAACATGGTGTCGATGGTGTAAACTTAAACACAGAAACAGTTGCAGAACTGAAATACACTAAGGATAAAAAAAACATTATACTTTAATTCATTTTAATATATTTTTAATTAAGATCACAATTAGCTGCAATTACTCATTACATTAAATATTCTGATGTTCTACTCCAAAGAAACACTTACAGCAAAAAATAATAAATTCACTAAATATATATAAGTGGATGAGCACCCTTTTAATCTGTAATTAGTTTATTATTCAGTATTAATCATCATTATTTTAACAAAAGCAGTGTTCTATATCTGTAATTAGTCGTTCTGTCCAGTAGGAGGCAGTAAAAACTTTAAAAACGTTGGGAATTAAACATGTTGTCTATTCATACATTAACCTCACTTACAGCAGCAAGCAAAGTCATCGATCTCCAAGTAATCAGCAAGTAATTCATCTATCCTTTTAATTTTGCCATAAATCATGCTTTTGGTCTGATGTAAGCCATAACATCAATTGTTTTTTGAGCAACTCATTGTTTATGGTAGTCACCTACAACAAATGTGTTGTGTTTTGCAATTATCATTATTTCCTCTCTGAAAAAAAAGAAAAAAAAACAAGCTGCTTGAGGGTTTGCTGATAGATCAGTGATTTTTATTTTGATGACAATGGCCAAAATATTTTCAAAATCTTGGTGAAAACCTGACCCACAAAAAAGTCTTGTACTTATTATTGTACTTGGCAATGTGGAATGTCCAAACTCCTTCTATAGTCTAAAAGTGTTAGCAGTAAATTGAGCCCAATTTAATATTTAGGAAAAGCGATTTTTAAATTAAGATGTTTTTATTACATAGATTTTACTTCCTGTGTATTTGTTGACCTGTCTTTGAGAGTTCTATCATCCCACCTCTGAAATCTAATTAGAAAAAACAATTGAACAATGAACATCCATATAAAACTGAATTTGCCAAAAAAAAGTTGAAAACTTGTTGCAGAAGTATAGAACTTTTCATATTTAATTAAAACATAACTTAACTTACTGACCCAAGGTTAACACTCTGAATCTCTTACCTCAGAATCTACAGAGAACAGCATGAGCAATATAAAACACATGAAGCATGCCGCAGGAACAGGATGTACTTAATTAAAACTGAATCTAAGACAGCTGACACCACAAGGACCTCTACATTAAGTGTGAAGATTACTTTTCCTCCAAGCCTCAAGAAGAACCTGCAAATTGTCATAGAAGCAGAGTCCCAGGTGAAGAGTTTATTTCATTTTACCTGTGGCAACACAGCAATTAATTTCAAAGGGAGCAGCAGAAGGTAAAAACCACATGCTTTGCTGGTTTTTCATTACAATACACAATGGCTCTAGAGTACAGCACAAGCTGTAAACACATCATATTACTCGGAATAAGCTGTCAGTTTAATATTCTTTTAGCTTTGAAGGAACTTATAAGGAACCAATTGCAGTGACTGGTTTCGGGTTCTCTGTCTGGTTAATGACCTACATAAAGTTTAATTCTGCAGACAATTGAGTAGGTTTCTGATGATCAAATTGTACTGACACATAACAGAAGAATGTTCTCTAAGGGGATGGTTCACTTTTTGGAGAACAGATAAAGAATACTTCAAACTTAAATGGCATTGTGAGGTTACATTGCATCTTTACATTCATTCATTCATTAATTCATTCATTGTCTTCCGCTTTGTCCTATATATTGGGGGGGGGGGTTCCCCATGCCCATCCAGGGGAGAAGGTTTCGGGCGCTGGGCAGATACAGCGCCAATCTATCGCTGTGCACACACTTACTCACACAGACACGCACACAAACACACTTTACATGGGGCAATTTGGAAGACTCAATTGACTTGATCCATGTTTTTGGACTGTGGGAACCTGGAGGAAACCCACGCAGACACGGCGAGAACATGGAAACTCCACCCAGATTGGGATTCGAACCAGGAATCTCTAGTGCTGAAAGGCGAACGTGCTAACCACTAAGCCACCGTGCCGCCCATCTTTACATTATTACTTTTAAATTTTTACGTTTTCTAGTTTTATGTTTTACCACCACACTTTTAAAGTCTAATATACTGCACTGTAAATAAATGACTTCATGTGGAAACACTTGTCTTGTGGCAGTTAGTATGTTCATCTACTTTTGATATTTTGATTAGACGTTGAATGCTATAAAATTTTATCTATAACTTTTATCTCTGGCCTGTTTTTTCTTTAATTACTGACTTGTGTTGTTCTCTCATTTGTAAGTCGCTTTGGATAAAAGTAATGCAATGTAAATGTAACTTTAATGTAACAATGGCCTCATAAGATGCACATCAGCCTTCCAGTAAAATTACGTAGAGAGCCAAAGAACAATATATTGGCTTAGCATGAAAAGCCATTGACTATTGATCAATAAAAGATGTGACCCGTCATCCTGTACAAAAGAAGGAAAATGTCACCTGTAAGATGCAGAGGTTGTGCACAAGCGACAAGAAAAAGAATAGACACCAGAGGGCAGTGTAGACTTAATATTTGCAGTAGGCAAATATGTTTCAGAATATATGCAAGATCATCATACTTGGTCCTCATTATTTCATTTGATTACTGGAAAACTAACTTCAGTTAGAAAAGCTAGCTAGTTCGAGTATCAATGTGCAAGGTTAGAACTTGCCCTTGGTGGCTGCCTCAGATTGCTGGGTGTAAGATGATTTAGATGCTTTGACATGTTTTGACAGTGGCCTGAGGGAGGGAAGAAAACAGATAGTGTAAAGCAGCATGACAGGTTGTCCCTGCCTAATACAAGTGCTGTTGCCATTATGACAAGGGAGTCTGGTCAGGCCTCTTTAGCGTCTGGCTCTAATGTACATCTTGGTACTTCAGCAGTCATTAAATATGTCAACCCAAATAAAGAGTTCATCATTTACTCATGTACGTTTTTACACCAGCTTGCTGCATAGCTTAAAATAGCAATGCCTTGGTCTTTTTTTTTACAGGCACAGAAGTTCTTAACTTACTGTTATCAAACCTGCTGTTGTCTCTCCAGATTACAAATATAAATCTTTACATTAGGTGTCAAGTCACATATATGCTGATCTGCACCTTTTGCCAATGATTTCCAAAGTTCCATTTTTTCTGACGACTCCTTCTCTGTTTAGTCTCTATTGCGTGACCAACCTCACTTTCATCTCCTGGAGTCTTGCATCCAGGGACCAATGTCTGGCCCCCTTATTTTTCTTCTTTATGTGTTTCTCAGGCCACTGAGCTTGGCTTTGCCATGTCCTTATTTCTGGGCCACTCTCCTAACAGATTTAGATCAGTTTGAATGGTGTGTCACTGTGGCTTTAGCCAGAGTCTGAACAACCTTTTTTATTGACTCCAGAGGCATTATGGGTCTATGATTCTGCAGTGAACATGGTATTCCCATTCCCAAGAAGAAGATGATGATGAAGAAGAGGAAGAAGAAGAAGAAGATTTATTATTAGTAGTGGTAGTAGTAGTGATCGTAGTGCAATAAGCCTCATTCATGCAAAACGTAGCTGGCATAGCAACACAGTACAAGACAGTGCAAATACAATTTTACACTGATTTTTTCTTTTCTCTTTTGGCTATTGGTATAAGGAGATAACACAGTCTAGTACTTAATTAGGCACTCTCCTTTGTTTTGTTCTTTGAAGTCATTGTTAGCATATATACAGCACAATGAAACATCTGTTAATGTGTGTTGATAGTAGGGTGAGACCGAAGTTCAATAAATGTTAAAGGCTACTCTTGATAAATACACAGATGCAAAAACGTATTGAATTTTTCTTCATTATATGCTTCCCTTCAAGTCTGAGTCTAAGTCTGCCTCATTAATCTGTTTTAACACAGATAAGATTATATTTATGCAACTTGTTTAAGTATCCTTAACTGTTGCAGAATCAATAGGGAAATATTGGGCTAACTTTAACAGAAGCATGTGTATGGTTGTAAATGGACATTATGTGAACTCAAATAAATACTTCTAAAATACTTTATTAATAAGAGAAATTGCTAAATTTTATTTACTTTATTTAATACATATTTGTATGAGGGGCACAGTGGCTTAGTGGTCAGCCCATCTGCCTCGACACTGGGGAACCAGGTCCGAATCCCGTTCTGGGTGGAGTTCCTATGTTCTCTCTGTTTCTCCGTTTCCACACAGGTTTTTTTCCTGAGTTTCTGGTTTCCTTCCACAGTCCAAAATAGTTTTATAGGATTGTGTTTAAGAGACAGATGAGGTCCAACTAAACCCATATTCAAAACTCCTTTCTCTGTGAAATATTAAAGTAAATTTTTTTCAGATACAAAGTATATATAAGCTCAGGAAGCTTTAATTGGTTCTTGGTTGGGGTTTCCAGCAAGACAGTGATTCAGGGCACATTTCAAAATTGGGACAAAAATGGTTCACTGGCCAAAGAATTAGTTTTGTAAAGGTTATCATAGTGTGCTGACTTAAACCCTGTAACAATAATCTACAACATCTCACACAGTGATTATTGGAAGTAGAAAGAAGAAAATGAAAGTTTTTTTTTCTAATCTTAAAAAAAAAGATTTGTGAATCACGATTTGAATTGAGGATGAAAATTTAAATTGCATCATTTACATAAATATTACAGTGAGAAATTTAGAGGAAACAAAATCCCTTAATGTGATTCAGTGAGAAAAGCCTTTTGTTAGGATCTGAGGTTATAAAAAAAACTTAAACTTCAAACTTTATCCTGACTGTAACCGGTAACTAAAGATGTTAAACAAATATCACAAGATATGAATTTCGTTAATAGGCATGCAATAAGTAAGTAAATAATCCTAAATGAGCTTAAAACAAAAACATGACTTCTCTAGACTTCAGTACAACTACATATTGAGGAGAGAAAATTAATTGTCGAATTACAGAACATACACTCCAGGGCAAAAGAAATGGGCCAAATGTAAAATTGCTAAATATCAATCTTTTCACATAAACTGCTCCCTTTTTTAGCAATCTGTCTAAAGCATGTGGACCACCTTAAAAAATTGTTATACTAGTTATGACCAGGTAATCTATCCTTTTGTGTCCCCTGTGTTGTTACGGTCAGTGAAGTGGAGTGTGACCCAGACACCCTGCAGATATAATGTTAAAGGGTATGGATAGCACACATGGACAGAGATTCTTATTGGTGCAATAAGTCTTTGATCACTGATTTATTCCACTGCATACTGCACCAGGTTCTGCTCCCATTTCACCAGGTTTAACCAACCGACACACCTGTCAGTCTTAAACAGGACAAATAGGGATAAGTCAGGAAACTGTGACCACGAGCCAGCTGCTTGTACTTCGATAAGAACCTGATCGCACTGCTTTGTCCATTTACCTGGATCTGTTCCCCTTTTAACTAAGATAAACTAAAAGCACAATGATATTAAACTAAGTTGGTAAAAAGAGAAGGAGTAATTTTTACAAGGGCCAACAACCAGCTTTAGGAAAAGACCTCTTTTTGGACTTGAAACTCAAGACGGTTTGGTGCAGTCTTATAATTGAATAGCTCATTTTTCAAATGGCTTGAATAAAAGGGCATAGTACTTATGACTCAGCTACTTAAATGCTCACTTCCTTGGCATTGCAGTGTATTCAACCCCTGTCCAATGTTTTAGAGTAAGGTTTGAACTGCTGCACATTTATTTGGATGATTAAATCACCTTGTAAGATGCATATACATTGTGTGGACAAATAACTGTGTATTAACTTCTAAAATCTAAACCAAAGACATGCTTCTTTACACTCTTATGAACAGAGACTGTCTAGCATAATAAGACATAGCTGTAAATGCAATCCAGCCAGTCTTATCTTCATCTAACAGACTCTGTCTCTGAGTACATGTGCACTGAAAATTAATTTAGCACTCCAACTGATCCCTAATGTGGTTGTACTTTAAACTGCTTGCCTATTTTAAATTCTGAACTTGAATGATTGCTCCGGTGCTTCTGTTTCTGATGCTTGCTCTTAGCATTTTGTGTGACTTATGCAGCTGTACAATGATGAATTAATGTCATAGCAAACAGTGAAATGATGCCATGGACATGCCGAACTGGGATGTCGATTGCAAGTCAAATCAGTGCTTCATTTACATATGGTGTTTTAATTAAATGAACAGAAAATTCTCAGTGGCTCCAGAGTAAAGACCAGATTTTGGTGCATGCACAAATATATTTGGACATCCTCACTTTGCACATTTACTTTCACTGCAGGAAATTGTTGCCTATTAACCCAGAAGAACAGTTGTGATGTTGGATTTCTGTGTGGGCCACCATTCTGAATTTATGAATGCTGTTTTGTAGCTTCGCGCACTGGGACACAGGCATGTGGAAAACCAAAAAGCTTTTTCTCAAACTGTTCCCAATAGGTGAAAGAATGTCAAACATTCGAGGCTGGATGCTTGATTTCTTACACCTGTGGCAATGGGGCTGAATAAAACACCTGCTTTCAATAAGTCAGAGGTGGGTGTGTCCCAATGCTCTCCTCTGAATACTGCATTTCTATGAACCTGCTGGCTGCACTTGGCTCTTGTTGTGGACATTATCATTTTCATTCATTCATTTATTCAATGCACTACATTGCCCCATATAGTGTGTGTCTGTGTGATTAAGTGTGCCCAGCAATATATTGGGGGTATCTGCTCAGCGCCCAAAATGTTCTCCAGTGGACGGGCATGGGAAACCATAATTAAACCATTATGCTTTTGTTGGTAGCTATACTTTGTTGGTAGAAATTATTTGGTTAAATAAAAAAAAGAACTTTGGGAGGAAACCGGAGAACCCGGAGGAAGCTCACATGGACAACATGGAAACTCCATCCAGATAGGGATTCGAACCTGGAATCCCTAGTGCCGAGAGGCGGACGTGCTAACCACTACAGTAAGCCTGCAAACGAGCTCCATCTTACTTCATTCATTCATTATCTTCCACTTCATCCTATATCAGGGTCGCGGGGGGTTCCCCATGCCCATCCAGGGGAGAACATTTCGGGCGCTGGGCAGATACACCCAGGACAGGGCGCCAATCCATCGCTGGGCACACACTCACTCACACAGACACATACACACTCTATATGGGGCAATTTGGAGAACTCAATTGACTTGATCCATGTTTTTGGACTGTGGGCGGAAACTGGAGAACCCGGAGGAAACTCACACGGACACGGGGAGAACATGGAAACTCCACCCAGATGGGGATTCGAACCAGGAATCTCAACCACTAAGCCTGCAAACGAGCTCCATCTTACTTCATAATGAGGTTTCTTCCTCTTGTGCAGCATGAATGGTCTTCAAAAGAATGAATGAGCGCGTGCAGGGGACGCCCAGACTGTAACACGCCTTCAGTGAATGGCACTATTAAAAAAAATAAAAGCTAGATGTGGATTTTCTTTCTCTTCCGCGGCGGGGCAGCGTTTCGGCGCATGACGACCGTCGGCATTTAGCGAGAACTTAATTCAGCAGCCGAATTATCTCCCAGCAACGACGTGAAGTCGATCCAAAAGCTATAAAAGTGCGGGCGCACGCGTGAGCCAGACGCGGAGGTGCGAGCGCGCACGCACCCCCCCACCCCACCCCACACCCCCCACGCGCGCCCCGGGTTCCCACGCACGCGCGCGGCCGAAAACTTTTGCAATGGAGCCGACATCGACTGCTCGTGATGCCGAGGACTGAAAAGTGAGATTTAAAATGAGCACAAATGGCAGCCGATTGGAAAACAGTTCCTCGCTGGCACAACACCAGCTCGCCCTCAGCCGTCCACCGTGGGTCTCCACCACTCTGGGGAGCGTCCTCATCTTCACCATTGTTGTCGACATTCTGGGCAATCTGCTGGTCATTTTCTCAGTGTACAGGAATAAGAAGCTCAGGAATGCAGGTAGGTCGTTCCGTAAACTGCTCCCTGATCTCGTGAACCATCCCTGCAACAGGAGGAAGATGCGCTCACGGTGCGCCCCGGCTGGACGCGCCAGATGTTTTGGCGCGGAGTCCTTGAGCTTACAGATGTGAAGTGCCTGTTCCTGCAGCTTTTAGATGATAAGGTGGTAGAGAGAAAACGACACGGTCTTATTTGCATGTTAAAGATTTTTTGGAGCCTGTTAATTAAGGCAAAATAGTGGAGTTTGCTTATTGATGGTTTTTGCACTAAGTTCAAGTAAGTGAATTTAAAAATATATATATATGATGTGCATGCTTGCATGTGTTATAATATTCTCCGTGCCGCTCTTGCTTTTTTCCCCTCACATTTACTGAGAAGAAAGAGGCAGATTGAATTCTTGTTCGTCTGGGGATTTCGCACGAAACGTAATTAACGCACTGTGCAAATGATCTGAGCCATCAGACACATAAACTGCACAAAGAAATGAAAAAAAGAACAACAGAACATAACAAATAATAAGTAAAAACGTCAGTTGATTACAATTGCTACAATGGCACATTATTCACATGCTTGCTTTGTACTGGTGTGACTGCCTTTGCAATATCAGCAACAATTTGCAATGCACTTTTAAAGTTTTAGATTTCTTTTAATATAATCTATATTAAATATGTTTAGTAAGTAGATTTTCCAAAGCTGACAGTGGTTAAAGTGATTTTTGTGGCACAAGGGTTTTATTCATATAAGTTTTTTTTGCATAGACGAAACATCACTGCAACAATTCTGCATATTGCTGTGGTTTTATTTGTTTCACTAGTGCAATAAAGACAAAGCCTCAGGTAATTTGGCCTCATATCAAACAGAACTAAAATAGCCAGTTATTCTGTCACAAGTGGATGGCGAGCTTATCACCAGTGTCACATTCTTCCATATGCCAACATCCTCTGCCAATACAGACAAACCTTCTGATAGTTATAAACCTTTATACCTCATGTTTAAAAACAGCAGAAGATATTCAAGAAATGGTAGGAACCTGACGATAATATATTCATTACATCAGTAGACAATTCAAGGCTAACAGTGGAACTCAATTTAATACATGAATGCACCATAGCAATTGTTCTTTACCACACAGTTTAGTTTTTTTATCTCCATATATTAACAATGAAATAAAAACAGAATATGTGCATTGTTGTGCTAATGTAAATTAACAAAGAGAACCTTTGTGGAATTTATTTTGTAGCATGACCTCGTGCTTGCTTCAATGCAAGCTGACTCTGATTAGTGGGTCACGGTTAAACCAGTAATTGTTCTATTACCCTCCAATAATGCACTTCATTATACTTCTCTCTAGTGAGAAGATGTCCCATGGCCTAATGTAGAGCTATCCAGCCCACTGGGAATTTGTAATGAGTTGCCTGTTAAAAATTATCATGCCACACGTTTCGGTCCTGTGCATGCAATACGCTTAAATACACTCATACTTGCCCATTTTCAACATCAGTCCCAAATCATGCACACAATAAAATAATGCACTGTGCACAGTTATTCATTCACAGCAGCTTTCCCATCTCTCCTGACACAGATAAACCAATTCAACCAGAAAGACCCGATCTCCTGCGACATCACTGTCTGTTTAGATTATTCAGAGCAAGTACTTCCCGCTGGCTCATGGCACTGATTTCAACATACTCAGCTTTGTCTACAACACCCTGCAGCCCGTATAACTCCCATACAGCTAAATATTATGTAACTGTGGCTTTCCGACTTTGTGTGATGTACTTAATGCAAATGTGCCATCACACATGGCGAGTCTATTTTTTTACTCTTCTTTTTCTTTTATCATAGGAGCGACAAGAAGTTGTTCTCTTAATTATTTTTCTAAGCTCTCTGGCTTACTGTGTTTCTGTGTCTTTCATCCTCACTCTCCCTTAGTGGCCCTGACATGGCTCGGGAGCCGGAGGCAGTCTTATTAAGCGAAGCTCATTGTTCATTCAAGGGAAACTTTCTACAGAACATTATGCATACTGGCTGTGTAATAAAAGGGAAGATTATTTTAGTGCATCTGATCACTTCATTTTCAAATTGATCTGATCAGTGAGAGGAGGTGTGACCTTTTTGATTATTTTAGAATATCCATAAATAATTTCTATTGCTAACATAATGGCTCCAGTTTTTAAGTTAAAGTTTGGAAAGGCTAAAAACATTTTCCTTATTTCCACATCATGATTTTACCTTGTCTCTTTTGTAGTTTATCGTTGGCCTTGGTAGAAGTAAAATAAAAAGGGCTAAAAGTATTTAAAATATAGCGTATCTGCTACTTCTGGGCTGAAGTGATTGCACTAAGGCTTTCTGCTCCATTAGTACAGGGCTTGTAAAGGTCTTAAATCTGCACTGTAATAAAAAGAAAATCGTCTTCATGTCTAAGTCATACTAACTGCAATAGGGAATTAAGAAATTATTATTTTAAAGTTAAATTGATAGTTACACAACAGTATAGTGTAAGGAAGCATTGTGTGTACTCTTTATCTGGAATTATTCAGAGTAAGTCTTTCAGGTAGAACACAGTCTATTAGTCTTGATGAAGGACTGGCACGGTGGAGACAATGACACAGTGATACCCTAAATCTGCGGCATGATTTATATGAGGTAAAGATTTTAGATGGCATTTTCACTTATCTTGCAGATCAGGGTGCAGAACTGCACTCAGCCCTCGTCTGTCTGTTAAAATGACCCTAAAAGCATATAAAGCTACATTTCATATTTTGCATGCTTAGACAGTGAAAGGATGACATTAGTGACACTTCATAGATGATTGGTGCAGAGTGGCATGGTACTCATACGCAAGACAAAAAACAAACTTCTGCTTCAGCTCCCTTACAGGTCATTCTAAAAGAACCCTCATCCTGTATCCTATTTTCCTACCTTTCACTACAGAGCTCACTGAGCAGAATCTGTGTAAAATATCTTTTTCAAATCCCATTGATTCACCTGAGTCAGCATTTTCTGAATGCAGCACAAGAGTTTGTCATAAAGAAAATTGGTTAGTAATTCAGGCTCAGTGATTGTGCTTCATTAGAAATAACTTATTTTAGGTAATATGATAATATCCCATCATGTTGTTTAATATGTTAAGGGAAAACATTTCTTAAAAAAAGCTGTTTTTTTATTGGACGCTTGAGATTGCTTTTTACTAACTATTTTATTTAGCTTAAAATGATTACTTTAAAAAAAGTTACAGATGAGACATGTGAAGGCAATAACATAAGAAAAAAAAGATAACTTATACAATAATGCTAAACAATGTCATGAGAGGATCGAATGATTAACAATTACAAAATAATTTAATGAGGGGTAAAAATAAAAAAAAAGTAATTACAGAACATGACAACGTGCCCGCTGACTGATTATTAAACTCTAACTCTATCTGATAAACCATATTTTATTTTTTCCTATGAATGTTTGTATTTAAAAATCAATTCTCATCTTTAACATAACAAAAGCTTTAACAATCATATTTAAAACAGTCTTAAAGTCTGCCATGTTGGGTACCTCTAAAATGCTCATCACAATTATACAGAGTGGTTGTCAGAGCAATGTAGCCTTTCCATTAACTCAAACCAATTTGGTCAGTCTCTAATGAGACAGGTATCAACGAGGCATTTCTGTTTGTGAACCTGCCACTTACTGGATGTTTATTTCTTTTCTGCACCATTCAGAGTAAACTGTCAAAATGACTCCAGTCACATTTTCTCTATTTTGATAAATAATGTAAAACTACCTGAAGCTGTGCAATTGTATGCATTGTACTGCTACCACATGATAGACATTATTTGTGTATATTGTATCGATTCATTTACATTTTTTTTCCCCTAACATTTTTGACCTTTAAGCTTGCTGAAAACAAATAACTAAAATTGTTAGACCTTGGTGCACGCTGGTCTTAACAGACGTAACCTGAAAAAAATTGCATGCATTTTAATGCTGAAATAAACCATTTAATCTTTCATTTGTCTTATGTGGTTCTGTCTAAAGTGGTTGGGTCTGACATGCCCACATATTTTTTTGCAGCATGCCATGCCCTGTAAAAAGATCCCACCCAAATTCTTATTCTTGCCTCAAAGATAGGAGCCATAGTGCTTTAAACTAATGAAAAAGCATGCAAGACGTTCTGAAATGCTATAAAATGTGTGTTCCCTCACAGTACCTCAAGGCAACAGGGTGCCGCTCCCAGAGGACAGAGTCACACAGGCTTAGTGCTAATGAGGGAAGACAGATGAGAGAAATAGTTCCATGTCACTATTACTCAGGTCATAGTACTTGCTTTGCAGTTTGGCAAATGGCACATCTAAGCGAACTGGAAACTTATTTTGCTTCATTGGAAATAAAATAATTTGTTTTGCTGGCGTAAAGAGGAAAACATGTTTGAAAAGAAAGAAATAGATGAGTAATGTATTAAGATTATTAGAAAACATGAGGAAACCAATAAAATGAGCTGCGCTATGTTAATAAATGAGCTATAGCATAACTCTCTTGAGACGGGGCCCTAAAGTTCCTCAAAGGAGAACGAAACATCATGTGACAAAAGCAGGTGCAACCCAAATCCTTTTAATAGAGAAAGCAGCTGACTGACTTAGGAAAGGTATGACTTAATTAGGAGCAATGAAGGTCATGCTATAAAAATACATTGGCATTACTGATGAAAAGGACAGAACATACAGAGGGGGAAAGTTTTTCTTTAATATAGCTATTTTATCAAATTTCTTCAAGAAATAGGTATTAACTCGATAATTCCACAGCGTTCATGGATTCAACATAGCAACTGCATCCATAAAAGTCATATGCAATAATGTGAAATAATGTCAAAAACATATTAAACATGTTTAATAAAACTCATTTAATACTTGATGGAGAAGCTTTCATGATAAATGATTTAATATACTTCCTTATAAAGAAACTAATATCCTGCAATCTTGGTTCACTCATTGACACAAATCTTGAAGATTCTAAGGGGTCGTATAATTTAATTTTGGTTTAGTAATTGGACCATTTCAACACCTTTGTTTTCTTTAATTAAATTTATTTGGCAGTATGTTGACTGGTTATAATTACCTTCTCATTATTCTGGGAATGGCCACATGGAGTTTTAAAAGTTTTTTTGGTAAAGTGATCCACTAACTTAAAATTAAAATAAAATAAAAACTTAAAATTAGAAGTATGTAAGTAATTCTTTTAAAAATGTTTTTTTTTTTTTCATAGTTGTAGTACTGTTGTTTAAAACGCATCTGTTTCACATCTGAAATTGGTGATTAAGACTGATGATTTCAATACTTTTGTGCATATTGTGTAAGTGCATGTTAATTGTTCCAGATGAAAGTGTATGTTAAAAAACTTTGAATATTTTTATTACTTATTAATCAATTTCTATTAATCAATTAACTTTAATCAATTAACTGAAGTTAATTTGTTTCTACAAATTTTGATTTCTTGTTAGTGTCGTGTTTTGTTAACAGGATGGTAAAAAAAAGAAATGAAGAATACTAAAAATGTGTGATGTCTTAAGTAACATGTTCACCTGATGTCTTGAGTGTGATGTCTTAAGTAACATGTTCACCTCTTCTCTGCTAATAAATATGCAATAATTTTTTTATATTAGTAGAAGCTTTTTTGCTGTATTCTGGCACTACATAAAGTTTTTTTGCTATGTAATTACTAAAAGAAGCCTTTTGTTGTTGTTTCAGGTAACATATTTGTGGTGAGCCTGGCAGTTGCTGACCTCGTGGTGGCTGTTTATCCTTACCCTCTGGTGCTGATGTCAATATTTCATAATGGATGGAACTTGGGCTTTGTACATTGCCAAATCAGTGGGTTCGTAATGGGACTGAGTGTCATTGGTTCCATATTTAACATCACAGGCATTGCTATAAACCGTTACTGTTACATTTGTCACAGCCTCAAGTATGACAAACTCTACAGTGACAAAAACTCACTGTGCTACATCATCCTAATCTGGATCCTGACTGTTGTGGCCATATTGCCAAACTTCTTTGTAGGCTCTCTGCAGTATGACCCCAGGGTATACTCATGCACGTTTGCTCAGTCAGCTAGTTCTGCTTACACCATCGCTGTGGTCTTTTTCCACTTCATCCTTCCTATCTTGGTGGTAACATATTGCTACCTGAGGATCTGGATCCTCGTTATTCAAGTCCGGAGACGCGTCAAGCCCGAGTTTCGGCCCAAGCTCACGCCACACACTGTGAGGAACTTTGTAACCATGTTCGTGGTGTTTGTGCTGTTTGCCATCTGCTGGGCTCCTCTCAACTTTATTGGCCTGGCTGTGGCTATGAATCCTGATCGGGTGGCACCTCTCATCCCAGAGTGGCTGTTTGTGTTTAGTTACTTCATGGCCTATTTTAATAGCTGCCTTAATGCAATCGTCTATGGGCTGCTCAATCAGAACTTCAGACAAGAGTATAAAAAAATCATCATCTCATTTTGCACTGCTAGGATGTTTTACCCAGACAGCTCTAATGAAGCGGTAGACAAGATCAAAAGCAAGCCATCCGCTTTAATGTCAAATAACAACCAAGTGAAAGTCGACTCGGTGTAAACACACTCTTGGAACACTGTGAATGAAAAAATGTACCAAATAGCTACTTCCATTTAAGAGTCAATATCAATTAGAACTTTTAAATCATAACTATAAACCCAATGTAAAAAAAAATTGTAAACATGTTCTGTTATTTTGTTAATGCACTGCAAATTCCCTTCTTAAATGTTTACATTTTGCAATTGAAAGATACAATTATGTCACATGTGACATTCAAAGATTTGTCTTGCAATGTTTGAGAAAAATGGTGCAGAAAAAGCTTAAAATGACTCCCCCATACATACTATAAATATGCATTTGTTGTTTGATGACTTTGAACTGAATACCTTCCTGTCCCTACACACAGTCTTAAGAGGTTGTCTGTAGCACAAGCCAAAATCTTTTTTAATAAGCTGTTATTCGACACAGAGGGTTTTTTTAGGGACAGCGCTTCTAAGCATGCCAAGGAAATTTCACTTGACTTTTGTGCCAACACAGCAGTCAGCAAGAACGAGCCGATTTCAAGAATGCAAATATCGTTAATCATGTGACTGCTGACAGAACAACGGCTAAACTGCACACCAATTGTTTCATGCACTTTGACTGGGTAATTATAAATGGCTTATTGTGTGTGTAACATGTAACCAAAACAGCCAGTGAAATATTCATGAAGGTGTGCGACATCTGTGAGCTAATATTCTGTTGAAATTTCACGGCCTTGTATTTCATGCTAACCTGAATATTTAAAGCAATATTTTCATGACTTATTGAGAATACCTGTAAAAAAAAAAAAACATGTACGGGTTTCTTCATGACTTTGCATGCTCCAAGTTCTGTGTGCACAGCTTAATTTTTATCACATTTCTGTCAGAAATGTGATACACTATATTTTGCTATTTGCATAAAACAACATGATTTGAAGTTACATTATGCCTCCGTTCCAGTGGTTAAAAAAAATCCTCGGGTCTTTAAAGAAATGTCTGTGACATCCATTACATAACAGAAATGTAAATCTCAGCACTGTTTTGTCATTGTGGTTTCAGGCTTTTTTGGAAATGTGCCACTTCAGAATGCATGTCATCAAATGGTAGTGATCCACTGCTTATCTCACTGTGGCATGGCAAAAAGTAACAACATGTATAAGCAACATTCTAAAAAGTGCAAACTCCTGATGTCGGCATAAGAGTGGAGCAATCAAGCGTGCTTTATTTACACGTGAGATCTGATGTTGGGGATATAGTCCCAGGTAGTCGCACCTTAAAAAAAATGTCCTTTCAGTCAGGGTAAGCAAAGTCTGTTTGATATTTACATGTTATTTACATGCCTCATTTCTAATTGTGTGTGAATACAGTATTAATCATTGTAGGACAGGGTAGGGTAAGTAGGAAATCAAGGTGAGGAGGAGATAAAAAAAAATAAAAAGAGAAAAAGGAGAAAAGATTAAAAAAAAATATTAAACTCATATGCCTAACAGTCCACGGAGGCAGGGAAGAAAAAATTAGGAACATGACACACACACACACACACACACACACACACACACACACACACACACACACACACACACACACACACACAGTATATACATATACATATATAGTGTGCCAAGTCTGTATATATTTTTGATTAAAGAAACATGTCTGCAAAACATGAATCATATAAAGGAAGAGACTTACAAATGGTGGAATCGTTTGCAGAAATAGATGTTACCAAATCCAGCTATTTACTTCAAAATGACACTCTACAAGACAGCAATGCCTTCTGTAGGCTGCTTTGAAAACTTTCCAATTTTAAGGATATCTAACAGCAATGGAATGAAATGTAAGCTTGGGATTATTTTGTGAGCTCCATTCTCATAGAGAATTATTTCATAGTGTGACTCATCTCGTGCATCCTGGCCAAGCATGCTTTAGTATCAGTGAGTTATTTTTAAGTGGAAGTCAGCTTCCATTCCTTTACATGGTTGTTTCAGTGCATAGAGCTGATTGTGTTCCTAAATCAGTTAATGTGTATTGTTGCTGAGCAGCTCTGATAAAAGATCACATTTTAAAATGCTTCAGTTGCTTCAAACACCTACCCTTCTATCATTTTCCCCCTGGGCAGCTCATAACTTGTCTTCTTTGTACTTAATAAAGCTTAAAAGATTAAAGAAACATTTTAGTGATATGCTGTTAGGTAGCTATGAAGATTTTAAAAATATATTTTTTTAAATGCTGTACTGTCAATCTGACAGTTAAAACACAGTCTATTACACTTTAATGTAGAATATTAATTTTATCTCATTATCTCACTAGGGACCTTGGTTGCAGGGGGGTTGATTTTAAGAACAATTAAAATGAAAATTTTAGGTATTGCTGAGCATGTGATTTGGTCACTGTTGAACTGAGCCTTGGTTCCCGAAAAGTTTTTTTTTTTTAAATGAAAGGGATTTTTTTCCTGCCATTGACTCAGCTTTCTCTTTGGAAGTTCAGGCTTTAAAAAACACTCTTGTGACATTGCACTATTGTAAAGAGCAGTACATAAATGAATAATTTGTTTTCTTTGTATTTATGTTTTTATAATTTGTTTTCTTTATTTTATTTATTCATACTCTTTTTTATTTTGTGAGCCATGCTAATTAAGGTCACAGTGATGCTAGAAGCTCTAACAGTGCTTTTTGGGCAATGGCATGATACACTCTGGACTGACTGCTAGTTACACACATTTACACCTGGGGCAAATTAGTACTTCCAATTTACCTGACTTGTATGACTTTGGACTGCAGTTAAAAAAAAAACAGTGCTCCTAGAGGGAACCATGTGGGCACATGAAAAACAAATTACCAAAATCCAACAGTGAATATCAAGGCCACCCCATATTGGGAATAAAAACATTCTTGCTGTGAGGCAGCAGTATTCGCAACCAAATTGCAGCAACATAAATAACTGTATTAACAGAAGTTCTACATACAAATCATCAGATTATTAAATGGTAAAATAAATCCTTCCTTACGCAGTAGTTCAGTGGTGATGTTGTTGGTGGTGAACAGTCTAAAGGTTGTGGGTTGAAGCTCAGAGTACTTCAAAGATTATCTGTATGGGCTCTTGAGCAAGGTCTTTAAAACTTATTGCTTCTGGGGCACTAGATCATGGCTGACCCTGTGTTCTGAGATCAACCATCAAGTTGGGAGACTTGTAAATCGATTTGGATAAAAATGTAATTATAATGCAATGCAAAACTCGTGCCTGTATAAAGATATGTCATGAATCTAGATCTGCCATGTGTAATTTGGTTTAACACAAAAAAGTGAAGTAAATTCTGTAAACTGAGTTTTTGTATAGTTCACAAAGGAGTTGCATTGCAATAGTTTATTAGTATTACCTAATATTGTTTTGATCTTTTAATTTTTAGCTATGCAGTGATGATGTAAAAACTTGCATGTTTGTGAGCAATGTGACCTTCCATTGGTTACATCACTGCACCCATTTCTTTATAAACCTGTTCAGCACCCTGGCTCTGATATTTGCCCATTGTTTAAGCGAGGAAAATGAGGACATTGAATGTGTGTGTGAGTCTGTGATTGTTGAAATGCAAGTTAGCTGAAACATGATTCTGCTATCTGCAATTTTAGTTAAAAATAGGCCAAAGAAACAATAGACGAATCCCTTGTGGAACAGAAAAACTCATTGCACCATTATTAATAGATTATAGTTTACTGTACATGTTAATGTTTAGGCAGTTTTAAATGGAATAATTTGTTTGGGGAGCTTTGAATACTGCTGACCATGTTAGTTTTAAATTAAAGTCTAATTTTCTCATTATGTCTGTGTACAAAATGGATAGACCTGCTTGTAAACAATATAGCCAAACGTACTTGACTGCAATATGCCATGCATCAGGCCAGTATTAAAAATATACTCCCAGATTTTAAATTAAATACAAATTAATAAAATGTATTGCTAATATTTAAGTAAGCGTATTAGATTAGAACACAACACACACAAACACACACACACACAGACACAGACACATACACACATACAACCCCGCACCACCGTCGCGAGTTCACTTGTTATCTGCTTTATTACACGCAGTATATAACACTGTCATCCCACTGTTTAAGTCATGCAAATAAAAGTTCATTGAATAAATTTAAATCAAAATTTAGTTCAGAGAGCGAGAGGAGGGAAAAAAAGGAAAGTTTTAAAATCCTGAATCTACAATGAGATTATCGTTAGTATAGTGCAGCAATCACAGGGAACAGGGTTTTATTCTTTTAATTTCCTCATTTATTAAACTGTGACAGGTTCACTTTGTGAAGTGGAAATCAACTTTAAGAACCAGACTTCAGTTTACATGGCTGAGTGAATTTTGCTACCTTAGAGCTGCAGGTGCATTAATCAGTGTGAAATAACCAGATTCTGACAAATTTACTTCAAACTATTTAAATGCAAATTCTGGTGACATGCCTTTACATAAATCTGCAGATTAAAAAAAGGCACAACATATTGTTACCAAAAGGATTAAAGTAAGATATTTATGTTGGCGGCACAGTGGCTTAGTGGTTAGCACGTTCGCCTCTCAGCACTAGGGATTCCCGGTTCGAATCCCAATCTGGGTGGAGTTTCCATGTTCTCGCCGTGTCTGTGTGGGTTTCCTCCGGGTTCTCTGGTTTCCTCCCACAGTCCAAAAACATGGATCAAGTCAATTGAATTCTCCAAATTGCCCCATATAGAGTGTGTTTGTGTGAGTGAGTGTGTGTCCAGCGATGGATTGGCGACCTGTCCTGGGTGTATCCGCCCAGCACCCGAGATATTCCGCGACCCTAATAGAGGATAAAGCAGGAGATAATGAATGAATTTAACATGCTTGTATACAACCAAAAATTATTGAATTATTGTTTGTTTCCACTCATATGCTGTGTTACTGTGCTGAGTAAGACGGCCAGCTGCTGGGTACATGACTGTCACCATAACAACTCAACCAATGTATTTTTTTTCTGTTTCTCAAATTAAGAGGATGAAGATTTAAATAAAAGTAGTATAAAAGAAAGTACAATAAAACCCACTACATATGAACCAGATCAACGCAAAAGTCATTTACAGAACACTGCTTAAAACCTCTGTCAGTATAATGACCTAAATCCTATAGGAAACCTGTGGAGCACGCTAAAGAGGAGAGTGCACAAAAATGGACCCTGGACCATCTGGAGAGGTTCTATAAAAAGGAATGGGCTGACTATAATTTTCAACCTTGTAGAAAATTATTTGAGAGTGCTTTTTTATGAACAAACGGGGGCTTGAACTAAGTAATTTAAGGAAAGAGTGCCAATATTTGTGGATTAATGGTTCTTTAACTTTAAAAATAGGTATACCTAAATATAGAATGAATTCATGTTCATTTATTCAGTCATCTCATCCCATTTCCTTGACCACTTGTTCCTGGTGGTGTGGGTCCCTTTTGGGCACTGGGCACCCAGTGGACAAGGACAGGGTGTCAATCCATTTCAGTTCCCACACTCACTCACTCACATATTTTATAGCTGCAATTTACAATTTAGCACAGCCAAATCACCTTCAATTTATGTTTTTGTAAAAGAAAATCTATGTGGAATGAAACCAGAGAACCTGTAGAAAAACCCATGTGCACACAGGGAGAACATGGAATCTCCATCCAGATCAAACCTGAATCCCGAGCGCTGAGAGGCGAACATGCTCAACATAATGTCACTGTGCTGCCTTATTATTTATTTATTCTTTTCTTTTGAAACCTTGGTTCATTTATTCAGTGTAAGTTTTTACTTACCTTTTTACTCATTACTTCATTATGATTTGTATTTAAAGTCCTACAACTACAGATTAATGCAGATGTTTAATTCCACCTATTCTCTGGAATACAATGCCTCAGTGCTGACTAATTATTCCATTTTGGTAGTTTTAAAGCAAGCATATTGTGTGTGTTGATGTTTTGGTATCTGCACACTTTTGGTCATGATGTGCATATTGACAAAGACAGCGCAGTTTATATTAGAAGTACCTTGTGCATTTGCTTGTACAGAAGAGTAGATTTTATTTCCTTGGAATCCAGAGTCTCCAGAGAGAACATCTTGTTGACAGCAAATCTGGGCAAAAAAATAGGGCAGAAATATCACACAGTTAAAGCATGCAGGAGAAGCAGGAATATTTAACATGTTTGTCTGCTTGTTCCCATTTTCAAGGATTTCAAAGTCCCATCATTTAACTGTTTTTTTATGAATTGATGCTTATGAGGTTAATTTCATTCAGAGGAACTGAGTTAAGTCATGCATCAGATATATGTGAATCACCAAGGGAGGAGATAAAGAAGTTGAGAGCAAGTGAAAGAAGAAAGTGGGGGAGTTGAAGAAAAAGAGAGGAGTCAAGAGAAAGAGAGAGAGAGAGTAAGACACCAGAGGCAAGGCAAGCAGCTAAGAATAAAATGCGATGCTGTATTGCTTGGCTGACATATTCCCTGCTGCAAAAAGAGACAGGTCTACGTGATGTCAGGAAGCATTAACCTCACTAAACATCAGAATAACTGTGCCACTGGAACATTAGTATCATTAGCCAATGCTGAAACTAGACACTTCACATACCTGACGGTTTGCAGGTCTAAGAAAAAAAATGTTTTGGCACAATTTCACTTATTATTTTTTTTTATAAAACAGTAGTAGAACACTTTTAAAAATACTTTTTACACATTTATTCATTCTCCAAGGTATAATGTTACAGTACTGACAGAAGCAGTTTCCAAAGCATGACCTAAAAATTAAAAAATTATTTTCATGTCTGTATTGTACTTCATGAAGGCTTCAGTTGTACTTTAGTTGTGTATGTATCTGGTGCTTGTTCATACTTTCATATATATTGTATTTTCCTTGTCTTTATTATTTTGACTGCTTTGTCAAAAAGTTTTAACAGCTCCTCCAATTAATGAATTTTCCATTGTAATTAGGAAGAAAAATACAAAACATTAACTTATGAGAGGGCATGCATTATTGTAATAAATCAAAAAAAAAATGTCTCCACTATAATTAAAAACAAGGTTTGATTCAGAAATCTGTTTACAAAAAACAAAAGTATTAATGAACTAGTCTTCCATGATGTACTCTACTCTGGTTTTTAAAGTTAACATTGATTACTGAATGACAAGATACAGGCTTAGTGCTAATCCTGAAACGTCTCACTGTTTATCTGTATTTCCTTCAATGGTACATGATTTAAAATAATGTATTATATTAAACGCATTTATATGAATGTGATGCAGAGGTGCATTATAGTTATTAATCTCAGGGCTGGAAAATTGGCTAATAACCAATCAGAACTATTCATTTTTTAATATTATTCATCATTAAAATAATGCGTAAATGCGTAAACCAGTAAATGTTGTACACTACATATATTATATTTATCCGCTAATAACTATGTAATGTTACTCAATCTAAATTGTTTTTGCAGGACTGTAACTTAGACAGTAACTTAGGATTTTTTACCTATTGTATTGATTATTTCACTTTTGTAAAATGGATCTAAGTATTTCCTCCAACACTGCTGTTCCAAATGGTCCAAATCTGCTCAGGGATAATTCGTTAATTATTTTAATTGATTTGTTGTGAGCAGAGATAAATTGAGCTTAGCCGTGGGCCTTCGGGACCAGGTTTTTAAACCACTTATTAATATAATACTTAATGTTCTGCTCAATTTCTAGAGATTTATAATCCTACTCTTTAGAAAGATGGATGTTTCATTTGTCTTCTCTGCTGTCTGTATGTTTTCAACGAAGCGGATGCCTAAATGGGAACTAGTACTAGTATAAATACTTTTGAAAGTATACCAACAAACAAGGATTTCTGTTTTATTATTGAATTAATGAAATTTTATTACATTTTAAACTGTATATATAATAATGTAAAAACTGTTTTGGTTGTTGGATCCTCACTATTCCAAAATACGACAATGAAGGATTTATATATAAGGATTAATAAAGAGATAATATAAATTAACAGATAAAAGAAACTGATACCCCATCCTAATGCAAAAAACACATTACAATACTTTGCAGACACTTTAATTCAAAGCCACTTAAAAGTATCCCCGGATGGTTGGGGTCAGACAACAGGTTCAACCATAATAGAGCACCGGGACTGGCACCCTAATGAAGTCATAGGACTTGGCTTAATGGCCCACATTGGCTACTTTGTGCACTTGGGGATGAAATGTACAAGCTTCAGATCGACTAACACCAGAACCATTTAGAAACCATGCCTTTGCATCATTGTTTTAAAGTAAAGTCTACAAACTAAATATGATTATATTTAAAATTATATAATATAAAATATAATATACTATATCAAATTCTGAGACATTAGGGCTTTGTGTTCCTACTAATTTCATTGTTAGCCGTGACATCAGTAACATAATATGACAAATATGATCTCTTTTCTTAATTAATAAAATCCTTAAATATGTACCACTTTGTACCATTCAGGAAATTATCAAACAAATTGTTTATTTTTTAAAATACAGGAATCAAAAAAGAAGAAAAATTAATTTAGCAGCTTTAGAGCAGATTAATCAATGACAATACAGTGTGAAGAATCCTTTAAACCTATTGTTAAAAATGTGGAAAATGAGGGAACATTTTGCAGATGTCACTCTTAAAAATGCTTTAAATGTGTGAAAGTCACTGTATAGCACTAAGCTCTTTAAATTACTTTAATTAACAGGCCATGGTGCTTCTCACTGGTATTAAGGACAGCAACAAGTTGGAGATTAAACGGACGTGCCGTGGCTTTAATCAATCATTGAAACGAGGGTGTCATGAGGTTGACCCTGAGACATCACTCTCTGCCTGGCTGTAATGAGGCAAATGAGATCTCTGTGCGAACTAGGCCAACATATCTAAATGCAGAGAAAGCTGCATCTCTAGAGCTGCTGCGCTTAACAAGAAATAAAAGCAAAATTTTAGCTGACAAAGTCACGCATTTTAACAGAGTCTGTGGGAAATGTGAAGTCTAGCTGAATATGTACCTGTAGAATACAAAATCATTAGTAATGTATGAACTAACATGAGCTGTGTCCCATATAGCATCTATTTATTTATATATTTACCCATCATCTCACTCTCAAGCATTTACCCACTTATTCAGTCATCCGTTCATCCTCCCACTCACTCACCCATCTGTCCACCCATCCATCTTTTGCTCATTCATCCAGCATCTATTTGTTCCTCAACTATTCTATTCAGTCATGCATTCATCAATGTCAGTGGTATTGTTCTATGCTAAGGGTTCACAAACAATCCTACTGTAAAATAAATAAATAAATATATAAATATACCACATACTTTACACATAATTTCTGTGAAGAAAATCATCTTTGCTTTCTGCTAATCCCATTAGGGGTCACCACATTGGGTCTTTATTCTCCAATTTGTCCTCTAAAACATCATACCTGTTCTGTTCCTCTAATAGACTAGTTTCAATCTTGTCCATCTTTGTCACTCCCAAGGAAAATTGTATCATTCTCATCTCTGCAATCTCCAGCTGCCTTTTCTGCCTTTTGGTCAATTTGATGCCACTATAGAAAGCAAACCTATACTTTCGGATCTTGTTGTTCAAGATATATTATGTAATAAACAGTAAAATATTCTTGCTTTTGAAAGTTTAGGTGGTTGCAACAAAAATATTCAACCTCTTTATACATAAAGTCCAGATTTTGTTAATTCCCAATATCAACATATGGCATTGTAAACTATTTGCCACAATAATAATACACAATCTGAATATGCATTTAGAAATTAACGTTAATCTACATGTGTTTTGTTTCATTTAAAATGAATATACAATACTTCACACTTTTTTTTAATATCAGAATACTTTTTAAGTAGTTACTCAATTTTTTTCCAATTATGGGACTTGGGTTCTTTTGTCACGTTTGCATTCTTGGAGTCCTGTTAGTCTCTCTTGGTTATTGTCTACTACTGGATATAAATATAAACCTATATCAAAAAGTACTAAAACTAAATTGCAATTACTGTGAAAACACTTATGAAACTACTATTCCCTCACACTTTTTTTTCATTGTAATTCAGAACAGTTATCAGCATGGCCAGGGGTGATCCTATCAAGACTTGGTAATACCACAGCAAAGTTAAATACAAATAAAATATTGCTGTTCGTTTTATTATATTTCACAAATTATTCAGGCAATGGTTTTGCAAATCTCTTATTCATTAAACTATTTCCACTCATTTGTAATTGGTATTGTGACACTGATTTGTGTGTTTGCACCATGCTGAGGGCTCCCAGCATGAGCACAGCATGTGTGAGAGCTGCAAGTTCATGGGAAGTGCAGTGAATCATGGCTAAAAGCCAGCCATGTTCACCCGTGCATGCTGAGTGTGCCAGCTTACAAACCTCCAACTGCCATCTAGGTGGTGCAACAAAAAATATTCCCTGACTGTTCGATCTTGCTACTGCTACATAACATCATTTGTCACCATTTTTTATAGCCTTTGTGTTCATTCTTCATGTTTTGCACAGTTACCCATATTTTATACTGTACAATATGTAATAATGCCTTACAGTTTTTGTGTATACAATACTTAGTCATGTAGAAGCCCACATTTCTTGGATGATTTGTTCCTATATATTTAATTCAACTGGAAGGTTGTCAGAAGTGAGAAAAATGTCAACAAATTACTGTACTGAGTGAATTGTAGAAGCAGTAATAACACATAAGCTCTTAAAAACCCAAGGTCTATGCACTATTGACAACATACATGTGACTATGTCCCTCCATTTCATTTTTACAATGACTTTACATTCACATCAGTGTTTCCAAAGCCCATTTGTTTGCTTCTCAATGAGCAAGCTCTTTCTGTGCTGAATTCACTGTCACATTTTCCATGATTATTTGGAAAAGCCCCGGAGTCTCAACTGTGCTCGGCTCGCTTCCTCCTAGTACATGTGTGTCCTTAACCTGCCACAACTGATTCTGCTTCACAAGCAGAAGCACGTATTGCCATCCCCTCTGCCTCTGTGGCAATAGTAAGATGAGCAGATTTTTCAAAGAGAAAATAAACTGTTGTGATGTGAAGGTAAAAAATGCCAAAGCACTCAAATAAACTGGTTTATTTCTCTCCGCATCCTCTATCTACAAGACATGTTTTATATTCACGACTTCTATTAATAGAATGATGTAAACCTCACTGAGCATCAAAGGTGGCACATATTATTTAATGCATATCTATTTCTTGCCATAGCAGTGCTTATTTCATATTCTCACAACGTTCAGGAGGTCTACTTAGAAGTACTTCTGTTTAACATATTAGCAATATAAATAAAAAAGTTTGAATGTATGTATTGAACCTGTTTGTTTTTTTTACCAAAACTGCAGAAGTATGCATTTCTTTCTATTTTTTCTATCTATAAGAGAAAAAAATATTGCTTCTAAAAACAATTAAATAACAGGACAGGTGTGATAGCTCAGTGGTTAGGGTGATGAGATCAGCAATCTAAAGCTGGAGGGTTTAAATACCAAATTTACCAAGCTTGCAATGTGAGCATGTTGGCTGCTTTCATTTAGTGCATTGATTATGCATATTCTTCAAATATTCTTCAAAATAATTGTTAAACTTGTACAATGTGTAGTACAAACAACAATATTAGCAGTGCAGGCACTCAGCATCATCAAAACATAATGTTTTGCTGTAATCTCAACAATTTCCCATATCTGTGTAATATTTCTTTGTCACCTTAGCAGCATTATATGCTACAGGGCACAGCGATGACTTCTACAAATATATTCTGATTAAAGACTATGCTAGTAACACTCCCACTTTTAGACCAGAGACCAAACCCACGCAAGAAACTTCTGATTCTGTTAAACTTTCATCAGTGGTTTATTGGCATGTGTGTGTGTGTGTGTGTGTGTGTGTGTGTGTGTAGACTTTTGATTTTAGTGTAAATCTGAAAACTTAACTATTTTAACTTAACAATAAAGAAATATTCTTTGTGACATCTTCTTGTTGACGAGTGTTTACAGCATATTGTTTATTATTTTTACATCTGAATTTAATAAAGGGGAAATCAGGAGGCTTTCTCGGCTTCAAGAAACTGCCAATTATGGATGTTTTCTTCTGCAACTAATTCAGGCTGCAAACAGTGCATCCACAATAGTACATTTCTCCAGAGACTGAATTAATTTTGGATCATGAAGCATGCAAACAAATAGACACAGTGAAAACAACAAATCCTGAGTTTTCTGTTACTTCAGATATGTTAAACACCTTTAAACAGTACTGCATAGTGTCACTGCGAGAGATATAATTTGCATTATATGTGTACTAACTGGGACACAGATGTCTCTGTGTGTAAATATAAATAAATATATATATATATATGTGTGTGTGTATATGAACATCATTCTTTCACATTATTATGGATTGCTCACTCTTTTTTTAATGTTACTTATTGTAATTCATTGACATTTGTGGGCATTTGTTTCTGCACAGCTCTACCAAAGCATTTCAATTGGGCTGAATACTGTACTTTGACATGCAACATCTTCTTTTTTTTCTTTCTCAGCTCTTCTGTTGTAGATTTTATGGTGTTGTTAGAAATTATTCTCTTGTAGCGTTTGTGAGTTTTTGCTAAGCTTTACTTTTGCAGGGCATTACAGCAATTATTTCCACTTTGGCTTTTTCTGTCCAAAGGACATTATTTGAGAAATATTTTAGTTTGTTCAGATATAACTTTGTAAATGTGGGCAGTGACGTCACATTCTTTATAAAAAAGAAAAGGCCAAACAAGCCATATCTGATTCGACTGATTAGTCATAAGCATGTAAATCTTCCATGAGGTGTGTAGCGTCTGAGATAATTGATACTAAGTTATCAGTTACATATAATTAATTATTAGCTATGTAATTGCTGAATTATGTGAATAGTATTCCAAGAAATAAGTTTAAGCATATAAGTTTGTATGAATGCATTTAGGTTTTGATTTTGTTATTTTTGCCCTGATTTTGTGATTGATTTCTCCTCATTTTCTGTGTGACTGACCTAGACTGAATCACTGTATATGCTCCTGTCAATAAACCACTGTGCTATGCAATAATGAATGCAAACTGCATGAATGCATTTCTGACATTTTGCTGCTGTGCCAACATGAAAAGAGAAGCACTTAAGTTCACAGTGGCCATTTATTTTTAAGGATATATATTAATTGACTGATTTGTATCAGAATAAAAACTAAACAGTCTCTGTCAGCAAGCCCAGATTCATCAATGTGCAACTGACAGGATTACATTAATGCTGGAAGCAGTTACACATACCAGTGGTTTACAGTGGAGTAAAGTAAAGAGAAGGGCAGGGAAAATAGCTGAAAATGTTCAGCTCTTTTCATAAGCAAGTGCAGTAAGGCTTCTTGCACATTTGCAAAATTAGACACAAAATTTCACAAAAATATACTTTTTTCTACCTCTTAATATTGCTTTTATTCTTCACAACTGCAAATCTATTCTAGGTTTCCATCTTTACTTTTTTAATCCATTTCATCCAAGTTATCTATTATTATATTTATATATCTGTCTCTATAACCAAATATTGATTAACCATACAAAATATCTATCTGCATACACTTCATTAAAGCACGTTATTACCATTACCAGACTTCTTTATTACAGGTCTGTGGTGTGTGTGAATGTATGTTTTTGGGTGAGACTGAGAGAGAGAGATTTCAATCTTATAAGTTGCTTTTTTAATTATTTTTTATGAGACCCCAAATATCACCATAATGTAATGTGTCCAGTTTGTCCTAACATGTGTCATGAATCGTTAATACAGGGACACCTTTGACTGGTCCTCACAAGAACAAATGTGACATTTGAAAGGACATTAAAGGGGAATAATGAGGATGACATGTTTCTTAGCTTGTATTAATTTAGCAAATTTCCCAGCTATGATCACATTTACTATAGTAGATTTATTACTAACACCTGTCACATATAACCATCATCATAAATGTCAAATAGTTAATTAATTTGCATAATTAAAAAGCCTCAAAGGATTTTATCAATTATCAATTATATATAGGACAAAGCAGCTAAGGAAGTTCTTAGACAAAGACATTGGGTACAAGGGGAATTAAAATATGAAAATATATAAGTTGGTAAGAAAATGTAGGGGAAAAGGGTGGTAAAAAAGTTTTTAGCAAAAAAACAAGTTGTACATTTATATTTGTTTTATAATAATTGGGCTACATATAACTATTTCATTTGCTTACAAGGAAAAAACTGCATGCTTAACAGGTTTGAGAATTTCAAGGATACTTTGTTTTCTGTAAATCATGATAAATACTAACAATATCACAGCTCTCCATTACATATGAATTGATTTAGCATTCTCTTCAGCAGCTGCCTGTTAGAATTCTTCTGGGTGCCACTTGTTTTAGGCAAAAGTGCTTTGTCATTTTAAGTGACTTGGAACCGACACTTTTGCTGCAGGCCTATGGGCTGATTTCTCCCTCAGTGTAATTCCAATATTGCCTCTGTTTTGGAATGATAGCAAGTCAGTAAGTTTGAAGTTCTCCAAACCAGCATTGTACAAGATAAGTCACAGGAATCCTTATAGCCAAATTCATTATTCTCGCAGTGAAAATACTATTACAATTAATGGAAATGTGACATACTAAACATACCTTCCCTTTTCTTTTCATTTTGTACATAGTGCCTTGAAGAGTTATAATTAATTAATATTTATATTTTATAATTCATTATAAATGGCAAAAGGGGGTAGAATTTTAAACATGAATGATTTATGATGGGTATGAATCAGCTATGACTGAATACAAAGCAATGGGGATTAACCAACCACCACCACCATAACACAAATTTTAATTGGGGAAAATGAAGGACAAAAGCTAGGACCTCAGATTAAACATCTGTCTATATATTATAGACATTAAAGAATAAATTCAGTTTCTTTGTCATCTCTTCTCTCAGCTCATTTAGTTCTAGAAAGAAGACTTATCTCTTCAAATAAAGGTCACACAATGCATTAAATGAATACAACAATATTGGCAGACAATGTTAAGAAACATCTCAACAATATATAACAGCTTTCTTTAAATTGCCCATCTTCTGAAGAGACAAGGCAGTTATTTCTAAAGATATAGTTCATCAGCTGCCAAGTGCAAAAGTATGGGATGAAATAGGTTTTAAAACAAAGCAGCAATTAACACATGATAAATGTCACCCTGTAACGATTAAAAAAAATCCAAAAACAAACATTAAATAAATCACAAGATCTAGAGTCTTTCTTTTAATTGGACTTGTTTTCATGTGAAGTGGAAGGAGAAATGTGGAATTAGCAAATTATCATGTTCATCATTATAATCTGAGTAAGAATAACAGATCAGCAACTTATAACAGATGGAATGCCTTTTATTAACAGTTTAAGGCTCATCAGGGTCAAAAGGGTGAGCTCTCATTCACATGCATGTTCTCTTAACTCTAACTGCTGTTAGAGTCACTGTTTTATCACTCACTTGTGTCTTACCTTGACCTCACTTGTTGAAGTGCTAAGGCAAATTACAGCAAGTCTGTTCTACCTCCCATTTCTTATCTCACAGAGTCCATTACCTTTCAAATCCACTCCACTGGGCAACAGATAATCTTTTTGCCCCAGCAAACCTTACCTTCAAGCTGTCACCTTTGCGTCTACCTTGCTGTAAGTAATGTCTGTGCAAAAGAATCAAACTATCTTTCTTGCATCTTTAATCATTTGAAGATTGTGCCCAACACTAAAATCACTGTAACCAAACAAAACATTTTAATGTTGTTATATTTTGATATTGACCTAGTGGTTCTCTTACTTTAAACTAATGTTTAAACATAATCCTCTACTATGATTGTGTGTGTGTGTGGGGGGGGGGGGGGTTCCCCATGCTCATCCAGGGGAGTAAGTTTTAGGCGCTCTTATCCCACATCAGTGCCTGACCTCATAACTGAAAATAGGACACTCCAATATATCATAGAAAGCCTTCCCATAAAAGTGAAAAGCTTTTATAGCTGCAAAAGAAGAACCAGCTTAGAATGGGATGTCATAAAAGCTTGTGTAGGTGTAATATCATTTAAAATGTAACTGTAGATAATTACTATTACATTATCAGTGAGAATGCAGTAATACTAATTTACTAAGTGGGTTACAATCCTTATCTTTATTTTACTTGTAGATTTGGGGATGTAGTCTTTTTGTTGGCAGTGGCAACCTGCCAAATCCAATATCATTAGGTAAATTGTATTTAATAAATAAATTACCTGTCATAAGTCATTCTGTAGTCCTTGTTATGGCCCTATGGTCCTCTAAAACTCTGTGTTTAAGTGAGATTTTCAATGTCTTAATTAGAATCTGTGGTCAATATATACTGAAGGTTTAAAACCATGTTGTCAGGAATCGTGTTTTGTACCACCTCTGTTTATCTTCTATTTCTGTTGGTTATTGTGTTTATGACCCCCATGTGTATCATTTAGTTAATTATGTTCTCATGTTCACTTGCCTCTCCTGTCATGTGTGTTTCTACTTCATTTCGTTCTTATTGTCTTTGTTCTCGTTCTGTTCTGCTTCTGATATCATGAAGTCAATTAGGTCTCATTGGTAATTTGGATTTCTGGGTCTTTCAAACTCAATGCCTGTTTACTGCACTTCACTTTGATATCTTCACAGTGAACTTTCAGTTAGACTCTGGGGTACCCTAGACTTATTGCAGGAGCACTCCAAATTACATGTCCAAGTCTGGATATCAATCCAGGAATTTACCTGCTTTCAACTGTAAAGAAAAGATTTTTAACAAGTGTTACAGAAAACTCTGCTACATTACATAATGAAAGAAATGCAGCTTCTTTAAAAGCATGACACATTGACATTTGCTTGTAAAATGGAAGGGAAGAAATATTTTAATGCCAAGATTGACAAAAATACATGTATTTTCAAATCAAAATTTCAATGTTATGTTTGGCAAACACCAAATATTGCACACCACAAAAAATGCATAAAGCATAGTGCTGCCAACATTGGGATGTGGGAGTGTATCACTTAAATTGGGACTTGGCAATTGGTTAAAATTAAAGGGAAGTGGATGCCGCCAAGTACAGCCAAATTCTGAGAAAAAACAGGTGACCATCTGTTAGACAGCTGAGGATGGGCAGGTGGTTTTACTGTGCATCATAACCACCTATACTAAACATACTGCCCAAAAGAAATGGTTTTATGATGGTGAAATAAATGTCTTTAGGTATCCAGGTTAGAGATTTGAATCCTGTATAGTGCATTTCAAACAGACTTGTGCCTATAATTAAAGAAAAACTTTACTCTAGCATGCTAAACCTTATGATTTATTGTTATAATCATACTATTGGTTTTAAAAATCTTGTTTTTACTTGTATATTTCAGCAAAATACAAACATGAACAACAAAATATGTTCATACTCTGTGAGAAGAAATAATGACTGTCTCTAAGGTAATGATGATCTTGTATACTTTCTCTGAGAGACTGATATTGATATCACTGAGTCATGGTTCTCTTGCCAGGCATACAAGTTATCTGTACTGAGTATCCCAATGCTATAAGCATGCAGTCCAAACAGCTGTTACTTCACCAGACCCTGAACACAAAGTAATTAGCTATTATAGGGGGGACATATGGTTAAAAATGTTATACAACAAATGATTTATAGCCAGAGGTTTACATATATCATGAATATTAGTGGGTCACATCCATTTCATTGACATAAACTCCAGTTTAGAGGTGACTTTGTGTAAAATACCAAATATGACAGATTTCTTGTTTGATAACTATACTGATACTGATTTTAGATCTGATTTCATATGCCATATTGTAAATTAACACATATTAACAATCATATGAATATAATTAGGTGGCACAGTGGCTTAGTGGTTAGCACGTTCGCCTCTCAGCGCTAGGGATTCCCGGTTCGAATCCCCATCTGAGTGGAGTTTCCATGTTCTCCCCATGTCTGCGTGGGTTTCCTCCGGGTTCTCCGGTTTCCTCCCACAGTCCAAAAACATGGATCAAGTTAATTGAATTCTCAAAATTGCCCCATATAGAGTGTGTCTGTGTGAGTGAGTGTGTGCCCAGCGATGGATTGGCGCCCTGTCTTGGGTCTATCTGCCCAGCACCCGAGACGTTCTCCCCGGGATGGGCATGGGGAACCCCACCGCGACCCTAATAGAGGATAAGCGGGAGATAATGAATGAATGAATATCATTGATATTAATTTTAAAATAATATGATTTGTGAATCAACCTATGTTTATTAAGCTCAACACTTGCCTGATGATTTCTGTTGTTGTGATTGGTGAAAAATATACTGGTGGGGTCAGGGTCTGGAACCTTACCTGGGAAACGCCTAAGAAATATTGTGGTGTCAGACTGTTTCAGAAAATCATCTTTTCCTTGAAACTGAATACTGTTTTTTACTCTTTACAAAACCGTCTGATTCAGTAAGCTATTTCTGGAAGAGAGGGATTTAACAGCCACCTTTATGTATGGCAAAGCACTGATCTTCTCTTTATGCAACGGCAGATGAAACATTCTTTGAAGAACAGCACACTTAAGACCTGGCATCATCCCGGGTAATCTCCTGATCCATGACTGTTCCAAACTATATTAAACAGCATATGGTCACTCTCACCATTCATAACAGACATCTGTCCCCATCCTTTATGTCTGTCTGTGTATGCTAGTATGTAAGCAATTCTGTGTTTATTTTTTTCGAGAAGAGACAGCACATAGTTGACATTCCCACATCACAAAATAAAAGAACATACCGCATGGCACTTGCTACAGCAAAACAACCGAGAAGCAACTTAAAGCAGATCACTGCTGACAATATGTTACAAACTACACTGTTTTTTTAGACAGTTAGTATCAAATATTTAAAACAACCAAGATTATTTTTAAGTGTTTTAAAATAGATTGTACTTGTACAAAGTTTTGTACTTGCAAGGTCAAGAGTGCTGAATAAAAGAATGGTTCAGTAAGATCAGGGCCATGGTTAAAAACAAACCATGGCATTTTGCCCTTTACTTTGTGTAGAGCTCACTTACAGCACACGATTTAACTTCACATTTCAAAGCAGCAAATACAAGGTGGCTTTTTCTGAAAACTGTAGCTATTTCTTATAGTTACTATACTATATTTTTATAGCTTTAGCTACTTATACTTTCACCCGTGCTACATAGTTTCACATTACAATAATTGAATTCCATATCAGTGGTTCTCCTGAGGCCACTTCACTACTGCAATACTAAATTGCCTAATAAATATAAAGGTGAGAATGTGTAATACGAATAAGCATAATAGTGTATACCTTACTATACTCAATTGTAAATAAATAAGAAATAGCTGTAAATAAATAAGAAATTTATGAATAAAAGACAGTATAAACATACTAATTTAATATAAGACCTAAGGTAAAGTTACAGTAGTAATATTTTAACTATACAACAAATTTAGTGTTGACATACAACAAACATAAGTGTTAAATTTAACACGATAAGCAGAAGAAGAAATTAAACAGATAATGTTTCATCATAGTAATTACATTGATCACTGCCTTTTGGACTATGGCATAATACCAATTACTTATCTTAAAATAAAGAATGAAATATTATTTATCAGTATTATTTTACTCTGTGAATAGAGTCTATAAATCACTCAAATGACAGCATGAGGGTTTAACCAGCTACACTAGATATTTCAGCTTTGTAATGTCCTAACCTTTGGGTGTTTCATGGTTGCATACTTTGGCCTTTTTTCCACCATATCAAGGGTCAGAGGGGAATGATGAGGTGCAACACTGCCTCTATGTGGAGAAGCCTATAGAATTTCAGCTGCACTTTTCTACAAGATATTTTTAGACTGCTTAGAATGGGCAACAATATGAGAACTTTAACAGAAGTTAAGGTAACACATTTGCATGGTGACTAGTAATTTAACAGCCAAAACACTATTATTTGCTCATTTTGTGATTTCATTATTTAGGCTTTGATTTAATGCAGCAGAATTTTATTTACTGCGTATTGTTATTCTCATGCTTATTTGCTCTAATGAACGTAGTAATTTTTCCAAATGTTTATTAATTTATTTTTAACACACTTCACATAAGTAGAACAATTATATCTCCATTCAGCACTTCAGACATAACTGTTCAAAACATTCATGATCTTCAGTCACTCTACTAAAAAAGTAACTTACTTAAGCTAAATTATATTTCCCCAAACCCCCACACAGCAATACCACAAATACCTTGTTTAAGATTTCCCTTTCTTCTTCTTATATGATAGAGGTATGCATTAAAATATACATTAAATATTGCTATAATAAACTTCAAGAAGTTAAAAACATATTACTGATCCAAAAGGCAATGTCTAAAAGAAAACAAAGAGAGAAATCAGCATGGAAGGTAATATAAGTAGCTTATTTAGCTAGATGCTTTAGCTAGCAGAGTTTATTTTACATCGTTAGAAAGCCACCCTGAAGCAGTAATGAAGTGCTTAAGTCACTTTGGTGCCAGTGAATGTATTGTTTAGATATTCCACAATTATTTTGAAGAGGAGAGAAAAAAGGAGAAGAATTCAATAACTTAGTAGTCTGGCCAATATTGAATCTGTGTTGGAGCTCATTTAGAAAACCCAATTAATTTTAGTCTGTGTCAGAGCCAACACACACAGGAGCTGCCAATTTATAAGTTACTTGAGAAGTTTATATAAGAATTGGATTATTATTAAAAATTATTATTTATAGCTCAGAAAATAAAAGCAAATAAGTAGAAATAATACACAGGTCTACTTTCAGCTACTGGATTTTACCAAAATATATATTCTCCACCCGAGCACATTTTAATCATCACGTGATTACCAAATGTTATGTCAATTATGTTCATTTGCAGCTAAACTGTATTCATTATCAACTTATCAATCTATTATATATTTTTGTCAACACCAGTAACAATATTATTATCATTAATAATAATAACTCATTTTTTCTGACAGTAAAGAATGAAATTAAGTTGGTATTATAAACAATAAAGCTTTTCATGTCTTTTATTAATAGATTGTAGTACATCCAGTTTTGCATCTGCTTTTAGAGTAAGATAATAGCACACCGGTAAACAGTATAGATCCATAATGAATGTCTTGTTGAAATTAATTATTTCATTAAGCACATTAAGCTTGTTAAAAGTAATAAAGTACATAATAAACTTTGATGGCTTTCATTTGTTTGTTAAGGCTAAGAAAATGCTAAAATCTGATATGTAAACACAACATGACCTGAAGATGTGGTTTAAATGACCCTCTCCTCTAATCGTATCCAGATGCCGTTTTCAGGGCGGAGGATGAGCTCTCCTAGGGGCCTTAGCTCTTCACGACTCTGACAAGCGTGCACGTCAAAGTGACGCAACACAGAGGCAAGAACCACCTTCTCCTCCATCATTGCAAACCGTTGGCCTGGAGTCACACACCAGAAGAAAAAAAAAGGGCTAAATTTATTCCTGACGTTACACACCTCTGGAGTCTTTTTATTCTGTGGTGCAGTTCTGAAATGAGAGGTTGTGGACATGACTAAGAAGTAAATGATTTCTCATCAATGATTCGTACTTTCTCCCTCCTTCGTTCTCTAATTCAGTGTTTGCCCCTCTAGAGTTGCCTGTGGGCTGAAGCTGCCAGTGCCACTTGGTGAGAGACAATCTGTCTCATTCAGCAGAGGAAGACAGGCTTACACTCTCGGGAGATAAATGTGGAAGAAAAGGTAGAGGTGCTGCCTTTTTAAGCCTGCCGTGCTAAACGGATGATTGATTCTGTGGTCAGTGAAGACACACGTGGAAGAATTGAAGTGTAATGGTCTCGGGACACAATATCATAACAAGTGGTGTTGTTAATGAGATGTGACCTGACTGATAAAATAATGTAAAGTACTGGAACTTTCTCTGCAAGTATATAGGTCATAGGTTTTGTGCTACTTTAAACATTCAGAACTGAATTACTTTTGCTTATTGGCTTTGCTTGTTTTAAACTTACCAATGCAGTTTCTAGGACCTGCAGAGAAAGGGATGAATGCATAGGGAGGTCTTTCAGTGCTGTTTTCTGGCAGGAAACGTTCGGGTTTGAACTTTTCAGGCTCTGGAAAGAAGCGGGGATCCCGGTGAAGAGCATACGGGATGATTACAGCATTCACACCTGCTGGAACTTTGAACCCATCTGTGCAAGAGAATAGTTAAACACTAAAAACGGTGTTTTGCAAGAAACCTTGCTGCTCGAATTCGTAAAATATCATGTTTAACTAACAGATATTTAAAACCTTGTTGGTTTGAACTTGGTTTCACATGCAAAATTGTAGAGCCCATACTGTGTCCTGACTAATATGTCATTCATATTCTCTTTATGGGGCATGTAAAAACCTAAAGCATGCTGATTAATTTTCATGTGTCAGGTGAAAAACTTTGAACATATTTGACATTGAAAAACAAAAATAGAAGGTGCTGTTCCACTGTGATGCAAATAGGACCTGTGACTTCACACAGCACATTTGTTTGTGTTATTAAAGCATTCAGCACGCCAATTGACACAATGTTTTGCTATTGCCTACTTATGTGACAGTCCTCGCAGATGCTGCGTGCGAACAACGGCACAGCAGGGAAGATTCGCAGACTCTCTTTGATGACACATTCTAGGTAGTGCAGCTTTTTCAGGTCCTCCACCCCTACGTGCCGCTTTGATGTGCCTATACAATGGTGCAGAAAGAGAAACGGTGGCATGAGAAATTGATTCTAAATGCATTTCCCGATTAATGTGGTTCCAAAGGTGGTTCACATGTTATCTATATTGAAACAGATCAGTTTAAATAATAAAATGAAGGCTAAATAGTTATCAACATTTCATTTATTTTGACTGAATTGAAATAATGCCTCTTTTAAAGCCCACAATTTTTTTGGTTTTCACTAGTGGTTTTCAAAGTGCCTAGTGTCAACGTCCCAAGACCCTCAGTGGTCCATAACACTGAGGTTATGAGATTTTATAAGATATTATTTTGATAACCTTGTAGAGATAGATCATGTAAAACATAATACATTATTCTATATAGTATAGTAGTGACCAACACATATGGGAAATCAAAACATACCTTATTAACTGATAACAGGGTTAAACAAAACTGATAAGATTTCAGTAATTGTATATTGCCCTTAGTACAACCTTTAGAATAATTATATAGTGCTGATACTGAATCATTTTTACTGTACTGTGTTGTTAACATTTAATATTAGAAAATGAAAAATAAACCACCAGATTCTCCTACCAAACACCTCCTGTAATTCTGCCTGCACTTTCTTCTGTACTTCTGGATGAGAGCCCAATAAATATAAAGCCCAGTTCATGGAAGATGCAGTGGTATCATGGCCCTGTGAAATGTAAAATGAAGAAACATAAGTAACTTATTGTATCCTGGTAAAAGCTAATTTAAAAGAATTAATACAGTGACTAGTCCCCAACCTCGAACATGAATGTATCCACCTCCTCCTGAATGTCATCGTGACTCAGTGAAGCACCAGATTCATTTGTGGTTTTTAACAGCATATCCAAGAATGCCTGTCTTTTTCTCGGACTATTCTCAGATTTCCAGTTGAATTCTTTACCTGAAGTTTTAGCTCTGTCCTTGATCACCTTTAGCGAAAAAAAGACTGTTATGAATTCCAAAATTTATCTTAATGAAGAAGGGTTTTATTTTTGATGTAGCTTTCTGTCTGTTTAGGTTATGAATGGATAGTAACTGCTCCAATATTTACCAGGACTGAAATGTAATAACCAGTTTTAAAAAGGTTCTTCTTTCATATGATTTTAGTTTTACTATAAAAACATTTTGCTATTTAAACAATAGGATTTTTTAAATACATTTGTAAATGCTATTAGTGTATAACATATACCAGACATCAGTCTAATTACAAATACATAAAACAAATAAAGATATCTTTATTTGAAATTAGTTAAAAGAAATTTAACATTCATATGTTCTTTTTCTTTAATTTTTTAACATTTGTGTGAAAATAAAGTCTCAAGTAACTAATTAGCATTTGTCATTTTCTGAACATGGACGTGTCAATTTAAATTGGATGTGTCAATGTAAATTTTCACATCAAATTAAATGTTATTGAAGTTCTGGTTTGTTGTTGTTTTGTCATTTTTTTAACAAGCAGAAGCAACATCCTTTAACATCCCTGAAACCAGTCACCTCATAGAAAATGTAGCCAAAAAATCAAGGATTCCTCAAAAAGAGCTCGACGTGGAAAGCAGTGGGTGTAGTTGTCATAGACAAGCAACTAAAAATGCACTCCACTGCCACAAACTTCACTTCCTTGCCTTTACTGGATTACAAGAAAAGTGTAGTTAAAACATTTTAATTACTTAAAAATGCTATTTCATGCTATAAATTATGGAGGAGTTAAATATTATGGTTTGGTCTTTACATAATTTTAGGCATAGAAAGTAATTTTACTGGTAATTTATTAATTGAATTAATAAATGAATAGATAGATAGATGCATGAATGTGTAAATAGAAGGATGGGTGTGTTTTTTTAGATTAGTTGCACTCACTGTACAAAACAAGATAGGTGGGATGCCAGTAACCAGTTCAGATAACACTGAAACAGTATAAATAAAAGTTTAACTTTTGGTAGAGATATAAAAATAAATCTTACACTAGCAGTGAAAGTGTGTAATATCTTCAGCCGTTTGGCCTGTTCACGACCCTCTCCTATGGCATCATAAATCCAGTCAGGCCACCACCATGGTGCTCTCTGTCTTCGAGTGATGATATCACTCATCCTGCAGCAGAGAATTCTGGTTTTAATTACAATATCCTCAGAAAATATATTACAGTCATTTCAAGCAAAGGATGCTGCTGCTCTACAAGCTCCTAAATAACGATTTGAATATTCATATTTTGATTATTGCAATGTTTTCTCTGTTTTTTTTCAGTTATATCACATTGGTTTGTTCCTTACTATGTATTGTTTCCTCTGATAGCTGGCTACCACAGAGCACATGTTCTGTATTTACACTCACTATTTAAAAAAAAGTTTAAATACATTCATATGTTTATGACTTATGGTTATTTTTAATTACATAGTGTAACATTCTTTTTTAGACATACTTACTTATAAACACTCAGGACATATTCTGATTTATCATTACTCTGTGCATGGATCCTTTTACCCATTGCTGTTTCTGTTTTTGAAAAAGAAAATACAAGCCCATGCTATTAACTATAAATTATGATAGTCAAATAAACAAAAAAAAACATTCCAATGCTGAGTAAACTACCATATAGAAAATAACATCAAGGTTGTGAAATGGTTGTATAAATGCTTTAACATGATTACCACATATAATATCTAAAGCACAGAGAGTGATGTAGTTGAAGCAGTTGAACGGTTCTCCATCAGCATGTGTTTGCAGTTTCTGGACCAATATTTCACTCTGTTCATTCATCACCTCGAGGAAGTCAGTGAGAATAGAGAAGTGGAATGCTGGGGTCAGCATTTTGCGCCGATTTCGCCACTTTTCACCTGTACTAAAGCATGTAAAAGTAAAATTGAAAAATCCACAAATGTTATAGTGGTGCTTTGTACTTTCACGATTTAGTAGACAATCATTTCAGATTTATCTTTAAAATAAATGAGGGAATACTTCATCCAGTCGCTTCAGCAAGTGTTGTTGGATTCGTACCTGGTAAGTAGACCTGTACCAAGCCAAGGGTGTAGAAACTTGTATGGATAGGATTTATCCAAATGCCTGGAATTGCTAAGAACAGACTAAAAAGAAAGAGAATATTTAAGAAATGCTGAGTGCTGAGGTTTTGCCAAAAAATAATTTCACCAACCTCAATGGTTTCGGCATGGTATAAGATGAGAAAGGGGATTGGTCCCACCCAGACCTTCACCAGAGGTCTGTGTCTGTTCTCATTTGTGCCTTCAATGATCTGGTTAAAAAAATCTTTGAAGAAGAGTCAACTATTATGTATCTTTTGTCTTAAATGATCATAGCAATTTAACTTAACAAGATAAACAGTTGGTGATGACAATTTACCTCCTGCATTGGCTTTGAACTGCAAAGCATTGCCAATGATTGGGAAGGCACCCTCCATTCCTGGAATTGACTTCATCTCCCTCCATGTGTGTATGTAGCTTTTAAGTGAAGGATACAGCAAACATGTCAAAAGAACAAGTAGGATAATGGAAACGATGGTCCCCAGAGTGTATAAGCCAAACAAAATAGCCATTTTGCAGTAATGCAGTTGGCATCCCGTAGTGTTCTGCAAAATGTAAACGACTGAAAAGTGAACTTCAGACTTAACTTAGTTTTCACAAACAGGACTCATGATTATTGGTTCATGTTGGCTTATTTACAGCCTGCAGCTAAATGATTGACAGACGGGCAGGTGACACTGTATCTACCAGATAATCTACCAGAAACACACTTTAAGACATACCAAACAAAAACACTAACATGTTATAAAGCAAATACTCCAAGTAAATAATACAAATTATTTATATTTGTTACTACATGGATCTGAAATATGTCCGAAACTTAAAACTACAGCTACAGACACTTACATTCTCATGTCTTTAACTTTAAATGTTAATAACACATTGTGATAATGGACTGTTATTCATGTCCTAAATGCACTGTTCTGATTATTTTTGTTGCGTGTAAAAAAAAACTATAACCAAAATATTTATTTTCTTTAGCCTTTACCTTTTCTAAGTGGGAGTGAAATGGTCAAACTGTGAGTACTTGTTTCTTTTAACTATGTAGATGAGGTGACACAGAGGTTATATTGCCCCAGTAATTCATCAAGATGGAAAAGATAAAAGAATATTAAATAAATTATGTGGTCAGTATGTTGGCCTCAATAAATAAAAAATGGTGGTAAAACAGTTATTTGCCTCCTTACTGATGGTACAAAGATACAAAAAGTTCTGATCACCTAAAAATTCGATTAAGCCGCCTGGACAAGGTCAAAAGAGGCAATTTGTACCATCAGATATTTTAAAGGCATAATATGAAAATGTTATGAGTTCAAAAATGTTTTGTCTTGTAGTGATAAAGAGTGTAATAATAATAATAATAATAATAATAATAATAATAATAATAATAATAATAATGATGATGATGATGTATGCCATGAATATTTTACTATTTAAATTCAATTTAAAATATAATACAAATATAATAATAATAATAATAATAATAATAATAATAATAATAATTATTATTATTATTATTATTATTATTATTATTATTATTATTATTATTATTATTATTATTATTATTATAAATAACAATAATACTATTTTATCATTATTATGATCATTATGATCATTATTATCATTATTATCATTATTATTATTATTATTATTATTATTATTATTATTATTAAAATACTATATAAACACTCTACTGTGTTCATACTGTGATGCCAGAATGAATAGTGTTCAGGACATAAACACAGAATCTTGACTCATTGCAGTCTTTTGCCCAGAAGTGATGGACAACAGATATTGTGACCAAGATGTTCACATGCCCACACATGTTTCATTACTGCTGCCCAATCAAGAAGCAGTGTAGGATTGCCAGCTTGCCCACATTTGGTTCACTGTGAATGCAGATACTCCAGTGACTGAACACAAGCCTACATGTAAAACTCTGTTTACTGGCTTACTTATTCTTATAAGGTTCTTTACCTACAGTGGGTTGCAAAAGTATTCATACCCCTTGAACTTTGCCATATTTTGTCACATTACAACCACAAACATAAATATATTTCACTGGAATTTAATGTGAAAGACCAACACAAAGTGGTATACAATTGTGAAGTGGAATGAAAGTTATACATGAATCAACAATTTTTTTACAAATAAAAAACTGAAAAGTGCGATGTGCAAAATTATTCAGCCCCCTNTCCACAAAGTATTGACTCAGGGGGGCTGAATAATTTTGCACATCACACTTTTCAGTTTTTTATTTGTAAAAAAATTGTTGATTCATGTATAACTTTCATTCCACTTCACAATTGTATACCACTTTGTGTTGGTCTTTCACATTAAATTCCAGTGAAATATATTTATGTTTGTGGTTGTAATGTGACAAAATATGGAAAAGTTCAAGGGGTATGAATACTTTTGCAACCCACTGTATATTAGAAATATTCTAATCGACCTCAGTGACTGCATATAGCAAAAATAATTAACAAATAAAGTTTCATTAAAAAATTTATTTCAATTCTGACCAAAAAAAAACCAAAAAAAAAATATATATAAATTCAAACGCTAGGTAACAAAAACATGAAAAACCGCCAGAATAAATATTACAAGAGCATCATTTAGTACAGTAAATGATTATACCAGTATTACTTAATGTACTTTCAAATATATACATATATAAATTAATATATTAATACTGACATAAATTGCTATGGCCACAAAGGTACTATAGTGACAAAACTATTGTGACACACTCAAAACTTAAATTTTTTTAAAAGTCTTAGTCCACAAACCAAGGTCCATAAAGACATGTTCAAGCAGAGTGGGAACCACTATAGCTGCAAATTATGTAGATTATGATGTCATATACTTGTCTGAAGGTGTTCAATCACATTTTGTGCATATGGTGTAAAATAGACATTATACAGCAAGTTAGTAGTGAACTTTTAATAAGTCTAAAACTGTAACACACCAAATTATACAATATCACAGCCTATGATGATATGTTCTGAGTCCCAAAACTGGGTAAGTGTTTTCAACTGTGCTGTTGCAGTACCATGTGTAATTTCTTCCTTCCATGGCTTGAAAAGTGACTTAGCGCCCTCAGAGCACCTGCATGTAAACCAAAATGTAAAGGCAAATAAGAGCTTGTTTACTAAAAAAAGCTAAATATTCTTCACAGATGTAGCTTTTGCTTCTTTGTCCTTCATATTCACTATTCCATATTCAAATGAGAAACTTTAATTACTCCCAGTGTCCCATAAACAAAAGATGTTTCATCTCATACATAATTCTAAAACTGTTTCACATAATTTAAATCCCCTTTTGCATTTCTTGTTTTTCCAACTTTCCCTTTAAACTAATGAACTGTATAAATTAGCTCTATGTAGAACATTAGCTCTAGTGATCTTCTACCTGCAATCTCCTGAACTCCTGAACTTTATTAGGATTAATACAGTTATAAATTACACTGAGAAAAAGTTATTCACATTTTACTGTTATACACTTAAACTCACCAGTCACTATATTAGATAAACCTTGTTTCTTCACTCATTGTCCATTTTATAAGTTTTCATAAGTATGTGGAAATGTCATAACCCATCTGTTACTCTGAATCCATTGTTAGTCCCCTGTTTATTTAATAATCAATGTTGCATATGTTTCTATTTAAGTAGAGCACTAAATTTGTCAAAACTTTTACTTGGACTTAAAATGATTAGAATTGCTTGATTGATTAAAAACAACAAAACTGAAACCACAACTGAACAGCTGTATTATGTAAATATGTTGGAAATATTTGCATTAAAATGCCAGTTTCTCTGGCAATAAAAGAGTCATTAGAGGATTATAAGTGCTGCACAGGTTTAAAAGATTCTCTACACAGGTAGACATTTGCCTATGTACCTAAATAATTGTAAAGAACCTTCCACAGTTAAGCTGACCTGGGCAGTAACCCAGGCCACAGCAGTATATTACCACAGACACAGTATTTTAATGATGACCAATAAAAAAACAAAACAAGGCCATAATATTATTAATACATTTTTGCTAAACATATCACATTCCAGCCATTATCTGGCAAATTAGCATTGTAAGAATTCTTTCAGCAATAATGAGAGCCTAAGATCACATTCTAAGCCAAAAAAAAAATCTCATGGTTCAAATACATTTTTCATATCAAAGATATCTGAACATTTACCTGAACCAGAAAACAAAACGTTCCCCCCTTCACCGTCACTGGAACAAGGAAAACGGGAACATTTACTCGGTGTGACACACTCAGGGAAGCTGTTTGCTGTGGATGATGTGATGCTGAATCCTGTCACACTCATTGCTGTAGCATTACCTGATGTACAAAAGCAACTTTCAATGCAGTTTCTAACAAATCTAAGTAAATAAGATCTGTAAAAGTGATGCTATATAAATAAAACTCATTATGAGCACATTGCTAAATGAGATTGCAGGTATATTAATAGTCTCTCTCAGTGTCAGTTAATGAAGTAATTTATAATAACTGATATAAATAAAAGGAACACGCACATAGACCAGTTCCCACACACCCACCTGTTCTGAAGAAACTGTCAGAGAGGAAGCTTCTTCCATTTCTCATACTTATGGCAAAATCCATGGAGGCAAAAGAATTCTTCATGGGTGTTTCTGGCTGTAGAATGAAACAGCATTTAAAATATAGCAACTGCACTAAACAGCATCAGATAAATTTCTGTATTATTACACAAAAGCCGTTTTACAATGATTTTTGTTAATTCAACATCAAAACCTTAACAACATACATTAATGCCATATGCACTGATATCATATTCTTATTAATTTGTCTGTAATTTTTTAATTTCATGATTAAAACTAAAAGTACTGCGCCACCTTATTCAATACACCATGGTGCACTACATTTTTAAGTCCTGCATCAATTGTGCCTCATTCATGATCAATATTAGGATTACATTATAGTCTTTATGTATAACTACATTAATTCTTACTCTGAAGGTGTGGGTGGTGCTGGGGCGGGACAGGGATTCCAAAATTAAAGTTGCTTCTCTCAGGGGTGGAAAGCTAGAGACTGTGGGCACTGCACCAACTGTTCCAGCTCTCAGGATTCTCCCTCTAGACTGTAATTATCATTTTCAAATTGTTATGTTATAGTTTATGTTTTTGTGTTGTATAATAAGAATTGCCATATGAATTGCACAGCATAAATTAAATAATGTAAACGCACTACGATAATCATACTATTTATTATGCTTATATAATACCACATGCTTTAACTTTGAGCAATAAACAATGCAATGACTCATGAGTCTGATATAATCCATGACAATTTGGTCATAAAAAAATTGTTTTAATAACATGTACCCCTATAGCATAGGGCTGTGGGGCGAATTTGGCTGGGTAATGGCACTAATGGTCCACTGCCAGCACTGGTAAACTGCATGTGAGCCAAAGGTGGACCTCATATGAAAACATTTATTATAGCACACATGTCTTAAATCACATGTGACCCATAATTGAAAGGCATATGTTACTGCTGCATTATTTTCAATACCAAAACCATTGCACATTTTAAAGCACAATATGTAATGATTTGACCGTAAAAGAAGCTTTGATGGAACAGTGAGTTGTATTAGGATAAATTACATCTTTGAAATTACAACTCTGCACCTAGAAGGTCTGCTCTAAGTACTGTAACTTGGATAAAATCTAACATAATCTCCTGTGAGAAGTGTGTAATGGCCCACCTTCTGCCTTTAGCTACCAGCTGTCATGCACTGCCCTTGTAATCAGGTGCTACAAATAATCTAACATTAGGATCCAGTCTAATCATTCGCCTTATTACTAGTCAGTTTACCAAAAAATCTGTATATGAATATATAATCGGTTAACTCTGTATATAAATATATTCTGATAATAGTTATAATGAAATATAATGCAGATGCACACTTACAGCTTAATCACAATTAAATATTTAATGAAAAAAAGGTTTAAACCGACCTGCACTGGATCTAAACCCAAACTGTAAACAAGTGTAGTAGCCAAATACTAATGTTTACATGGCATTCAATCACATTGTCTGAGTGAGTTACCTGTATATGTCTAAGATTATGTTCTTGTTGCTCTGCAGATTCTGAATACAGGAGAGCAAGTCTTTGATTCTGAGTTGCACTTGCTGATGGGGATAACAAGTCTTCAGTCACTGTGGATCTGCAGCCAGTGGTCCAATGGAGAAGGACACAGATATGCATACACACACACACACAAACATACACACATATATGCACACACAGACACACACATACCAATTAGCAGTCTGGTCATTATTAAAAATAGTGACAGGGTAAAACGTGTTTTAATTAATAGGCTGCAATTGTTGCATGAGGGACCAATTTATTAAGCTGAATTTTAGGGACGTCTACACATCAAAGGTGACTTTTGTTGGCTACTGGGCAAACCCCACTCTTTTCACATTGTTTTGAAATAGTTGCATCATGTGAACAGTCGGCTATGAATATTGAGCATAGACTCTTTAATAAAAGGCATAAAACAAAAGGAAAGCATAATAAATATTTATGCAACAATTGACACAGAGAGGGATTCGGATAATTAACTAACTATAGCTATTAACAAACGGGAAACTCAGTGGTTAGGGCGTTGAGCTATCAATCTGAAAGTTGGGGGTTCAAATCCCATTTCCACTGAAGTTACCAATGTGGGTCTTTGAGCAAGACCCTCAACCCTCATTGCTCCAGGGATGTTGTGATGAACAGAATACATTGATATCTTGTTTTTGGAATTATAACTAACAAAATCTTGGTTCCCAGCAGAACACTTTGTGCAGTGAAGTTGTGACGAAGCTGAGCTCTGTTGCAAAGCCTGGGAAGAATCTGCTGGCCAGTCGGTTTATGTGAACGAGAGCTCCTCTCACTCTGCACCTTTATACACGTCTGTGTGCTGCATCCACCATCTGATTCAGTCCTTCAACACAAAATACATAAAGAAGCTAAAATTTTTGAGTACTGACATTTTGATAGTGACAGACACAAAAACTATTTTTTTAAAAGTGGTATTTTTACACTGTGTAATATTGTAAACATCTTGTCTAGTGTCACATACTGCCTCTGGTAAACCATGCTGAGAGATACAAAACAGACTGGAGTGTGGCAGTGACAAAAGGTTTAATGAATTGAAACACCATGAACATTAAACACAACACGGATGATGAGACAAAGCTCCAAGTGGAGTAAGAAAGAGACGTGAGAGGAAACAGGTGGATTGAATTAAACAAAGACTACAGTAATCATTGCAAATAAGCAATAACAATGACAGGACCACAGATAAAAGACCTAACAGTCAATGTAGGAGTGTAAAATGCACCCCTGACAACACCGTAAATTAGCATATATTGCCAAACCAGATTTCTATTCTCTACATGTACTCTTTGGATTCTTTACTGTTTAAACTGTAACTTAATTTAAAAACAGGCATTTCCTTCCCCAATATCAACAGCTGGCATTATAAATGTTCTTTTGACTTTGCGGTGAAATGAGTTCAAGAACACATTAATGCCCATGGTTAAGTAATGAATTCAAATAGGTTTACAAATGTTGACAGAGATGGTGGAATTGTGTTGTATAAAATAGCCTATTAGTTTTTACTTTGGCATTGTAATAGGATTTTGCTCTGAACAGAAGGACACATAACATTGTTTACTCATAATTCCATTAGTGACCATCAAGAAAGTATTACTGGTTATATGTGTATGATTGAGAGGCCAGATAAATGTTCAGTTTTTACAGTTGCAATACGACCAGTAAATACAACAGTGCACTTCTAATAAAAAAATAATTATATACATCCTTTTAAATGAGTTCAAAATCTCTCCAAAGATTTTTTGGCCAACTCTATTCTAAAGGTTGATTTTAGAAGTAACGCTAATATGTCAGGTGTCTATACACATTAAGCCACACAGTGTAAATAAAGTGTACAGCATTATTGGCCAAATTTTAAATTTTAGCTTGACAGCCTGACAAATGTCAAAGCTATTTTTATATAACACTTTGCCAGTGTAACAGAAAGGACTGCAATAGTGTGTTTGTTTTTGTGTGGATCAGCCAAAGCCTTTCACAATCTAGCAGACTTACAGAGACCTTTCCCCATATCCCTGCTGTCTGTGCTGCAGAGGCTTTGCTTGGATTGTCATAACACCATTCAAATTAGTCTTCATGGCATTTAAGTCCTAAACAAACAGAAAGAAAAAATTCATTTAAAACAACAGAACTGCTCTAAATGTGTTTCTACAATTTCTTATATGGTTTGTAGATTGGTACCTGTACATTACTGTAGTTTGGCCACAGGAGCATGCTTTTTGTATTAGGACCCCTACTTGGGGACATATGACATTCCCTTGCTGAAGTGTATAATGAAGTTGTGAATAGTGTTTGGTTTGACCGTTCAGGTTTCTTAGGTACTGTGTCTAAAATCCAAACAGTATATAGAAATATATTAAATAATACATTTTTTTTGTGTGTGTGTGTGTGTGTGTGTGTGTGTGTGTGTGTGTGTGTGTGTGTGTGTGTGTAAAATTAAGTAGTAAAGATGAAAAACCAACCACAATGATGCTTCTTCCAGTGACTATGCAACAGTGTTTTAAGTTGGACAACAGTCTCCTGCCATACATCATTAAATAGACCATCAGCCACATCACCATAAGTATAGACACTGAAGGGCACAGGAGAGGTACCATCAAGAAAGGCTAAGGGTGATGGCTTCCTCTGAACCACTGCCTTATTTTCCCTGTGATGGGAGAGCAATGTAATAGTTAACCTACACTTACAGTATATGAAATAGGAAAAATGAAATATGAGAGAATCTGATAGTTGATGTAATGTTTCAGACATGTGAAGATTAATTTAGTTCAGTGATAGTTTTGATTTATTTGATTTAGTATTTTATATTTAATAGTACATATCTTATTTACATATCTAGTAGTTATTGTTTTTTTTCTCTATTATTTAATACAGTATGTCCACATAAAGTAAGTACACATGTTCTGTGTTACTGAAATAATGTAATGGGTAAAAGTAATAACAAAGACCTACTTTAAGCTAGTTTGCTCTTAATGCTTTAATAAAATGTGGAAACCTTGAAAATTGTGAAGCGGCCTACACAAAGGTCATTTCCATAATTTGAATCATCTAACCAGAAAATCAGCTTATGTGCTTGCATAGCCCTACCTTTAACAACTTTTAACTGAAGTATAAACATACATGTTTAATTTTTCTGTAAAGTATAAAGTTACATTACTACAGAAGAAAAGAAATAAATCATTTCTGCAGCCTACATTTCTTTTCCATCATAAGCCAGAAACTCCTCTATTGTCCCATCTTCCTTGGAAATCTCCTCATCCTGTTGTAGGAAAGAGGAAAAAGAAAGCCTGGAGTACTGATTTCTATAAGAGCAGGGGCCTGGAGCCAGTCTATGGCCCTTCACACATAGCCTGCAGAAAGAGTTAGAGGGAATGGCAGCAGTTAGAGAGCGCGAGAGAGCGAGAGAGCGAGAGAGAGAGAGAGAGAGAGAGAGAGAGCGCGCGAGAGAGCGAGAGAGAGAGAGAGAGAGAGAGAGAGAGAGTTTGTGGAAAGATAGAAAGAAAAAGAAAAGAGTCATCAGAACTAGGCCAGACTGATAAATGTACCACTTATAGGCATTTATGTGTAATGTCATGCCATTACTCCACAGAACACTGCATATATTACATTATGTGTCAAGCCTCAGGCTAGAGGGTCAGTATATTACAACACTGATAAAACAAAACCATGGGCCACAGTATACAATCTGAGCCAGATGATGATGATGTTAGAATAAAGATAGAGGTATTGTGGATGGAATTAAAGACACGTATTTTTATGGTTATAGGTTTCAGTGATTATAGAACAAAATACAAAGCTCTTGAGGTCACACAGATGAAAATAAACTAAGTCACTAATATATTCATGCATAGGCAGCTCTAATGTTATTTTCACCCAATGTGCACATGACTACAACATATATATGAGCTGGTTTGACAACCTGCTGCAAAGTCGTAAGCATTTTATCTAAATGCTAGCACACTACCAGTGCAAGGGGAACCATATTTGAGTCTTAAGCAGTTTCTGAATGGTTTTGGCACTCAGTATGCATAATTAGTCTTGTCAAGGAGTTGTGGGGTGGATAATTATTCCTCAGTGCTAAAGTCTCTCCCTCCCTAAAGAACTCCCTTCTGCATATCCTATATGTTAGAAAAGTCTTATTAAGGTGGCACAGAAAAGCATAGAAAACTTAAATACAGCCAATAAGATGTTTTGTCCTGTCATTTTCAGCCACTCTCATTTGTTTTGTAATTCACGTGTTCAATCAATCATTCATTTTTTGTAAAAACATTTTATGCAGCCATGCGTCTACTACTTTAAATAATGTTGTTTTGTCATTTACATAACCAAGAAATAAAATGATAATTTTTGGATTTATTTTACTAAAGCTATTGGTGCTTGACAAAATATTCAGATAGGATAGTTTAACAAATCCTCAAATCACTATAATTTACATATTCTAGCTTTACTATGAATTAGTTACTGGCTAGTGAACATGAACTGATAAATAAATAAGAGCTTACTTTTTGTGGTTGTGACTCTTCTCCAGACATGAAGCTGATACTTCAGTTTCGTCAATAATGGGTTTTCTGTGTGCATACGGAATACCATCTTGTTTTGGACACTCCAGCTGAATACCTAAAATCCTGAGATACAGTCAAAATAAAATAAAATACATTTGCAATTAAATGGAAATTATTCTTATTTTACATACTGTAATCAAAACTACACATTGGTCTAAAGTTGTACAACATATACGAATATAAGTATTATGTATTGGTGGTTGTTTTCCACCAGACTGCATATAAGGCGTGTTTCATTTCAGAAAGTGGACAGAAAGAGGTACTTGGGAAAATTTGTAGACAAATGGGATAATAGACAAAGCTAGTAAAAAAATAGAAAAATAGCAAATTAGACTGTCTGCCGTGACTGTGAAATGTATTGGACATATGCATGTGTCATCAAGTATTTATTGTATATACCTGAGGTGGGGAGAGCGTGTGTTCCATTCCTCACACTCCTTACATAAAGCCTTTGATTTACTGCTCACCTTCCCTTCATAAAGCAGTTCATCCAGGGCACTAAATAGCTGCCGCACAAGCAGAGCATTCTTCCTGTCCAACTCCTTCATGCAACACACATAAATCTGACAGTTATTTTTCACACACATGAAAAATATGACTAGAAGTTTATTGATTAGTTGAAGTGTATTGTGTACTTTGGCAGTACAACAGGGTCATACTGAAGAGCACAGTGACTGGGTTTTATTTTTTAAGCTAGTTTATTGATCTGTGAGACCTGTTGGCTATTTTTTTAGTATTGGTATGATAATATGGAACACTAACTGCTAAGCCTTCAAATACTTTCTTCATAATGATGTCTTGGTTCATAACCAAGCAATGTGTGTAATACTTGATTTTAAGCCTACTTTAAATAAATCAATATAACAGAAAAGCATATTGTATATCAAGCAAGAAAAGTTAAAATATAGTTAATTGTTGTTGTTTTCAGATACAGATGTCTGTATTAATGTGCACTGCAATAGAATAGCATCCTGATCATGGAGACCATGAATCAGCTTTAAACTTACATAATCATAAAAATTAATTAGCTAGTTAATTAAATAGAAGAAGATATGTCTATTGATAAAACAGGTAGTATTTTGTATCAGGCCATATGTTGGTTTAATGATGTATTACATTAATAATTCAAAAGATAAACAACTTCTGCATAAAATTTTAACCAAGCCTTTGGCACCATATTAAAGAGCCTCACTTGACGACTGTCAAGGGGTAATTGGGAAAACTTTCTAAAGCAAAAAAAGAAAATATTGCTGTATTAGTGATGAAACTAGTCAGATGCTACAATTTTAGTTAAGTTTTAATGGGTTTCACTTTATGTCATATAAGTTTAAAATTTTGAAAAATACTTTAAAAAATGGCAAATGATGTAATCTAGCAGACTGGATATGCTGCACAAATTGTAAATGCTGTAATCGTGTGAAACTTTCTTAAATAAATAAGTTTACTTTCAGAGAGGGCATTTGATTTGTAATTAAATTTGAATAATCATAAGAGTGGCTTAGTGGTTTGCATATCTGCCTCTCATAGCTGGGGATCCAGCTTCGAATCCTGATCTACATTTACATTTGGTCATTTAGCAGACGCTTTTATCCAAAGCGACTTACAAGATGAGCATAGGGTTAATCACAACAAGGGTCTTGCTTAAGGACCCACATTGATAACTTCAGTGGACCTGGGATTTGAACCCCCAACCTTCTGATTGAGAGCCCAACACCCAAACCACAGAGCTACCATGCCTGGATCTGGATGCAGTTTCTATTTTCTCCACGTAGGTTTTCACCAGGTTCTTCAGTTTGTTCCCACAGTCAAAAAATGGATGGCTCCAAATCGCCCTATATAGAATTTGTAGTGTGAGTGTATGTGTGCCCAGCAATATATTGGTGTATCAGCACCGGAAACATTTTAACATTGATGGGCAGGGGGAAACCTCCCACAACACTTGTATAGGATAAAGCGGAAGATAATGGGATGGATGGATGGACTGTAATAAAAATGGAACAAACTGCCAGAAGAATTTTTATGCCGTTAAAAGCCTTCTTAATTTAAAATACATGTCTCATAATTCACTTCTAATTAAATACAATTTACTTTCTCATGAAGTTTTCCTTTTAAACAAACTGTAGATTGGTTGCCTATTTATGTAACCTCTCCAATAACAAAAACAGAATTTGTTTTCTGCTAAAAGGGTCACTGTCTGACATTTTATCTAAAAAGCTTTCACTTTTATATCTCTGCATCTCTTTCAAAGTTTAAGCTCGTGTATGATCTTTGCTTTTCATCTTTTTAGTACAAACTAGCATGGAGAAAACTGTGCACTCCATCTGTAGTACACAAGAAATGCTATTACTGTTTGGCTTTAATGTAGAATAACTTAAATGTGAGGTGTAAATAAACTAAATGTCAGAGAAATACTAACATTTTTACTCAGAAATGCCATAAAATATACAACCTATGGCAATGAGCCATAAAATTCTCAAAATATATTTATTTGGAACTACATCTCATCTAATTTAATTATATTCTGCTTAATATTCTTCTAGGGTTGCAGGGGTGCCCAATGCCTATCCAGGGAAAAATGCTTTAGGTGCTGGGCAGATACACCCAGGACACGGTGCCAATCTATTGATCTATCACTGGGCACACATACACTCTCTCACACACACACACACACACACACACACACACACACACACACACACACACACACACACACACACACACTACGTAGAGGTCGTTCAGAGCAGCTTGTTCCTTGAATACATGTTTTTGACTGAGAAAACCAGAGAACCTGTTGAAATTATAACAACTCCCCCCAGATCAAAATAAAAATCTTGATCCTTAAGCACTGAACGCCAGATGTGCTATCCACTACGAATTGTCTTAACTTGTGAATCACAAAGTTATCCTAAAAATTCTTCAGGACCATTGTTAAAGCTAGGATGGCACTGTAAACATTTAACTTTTTCTTACATCATGTCTCCAGGAGAAGATGGAGCTGTCTTCAGTAGAAAAACCTGTAGCACAGCCTGTGCTCCCTGAAAATGTTGTTAGGTGACTTACTGGACTTGTGTCACCAGGGAAGCTCTGAGAACACACCGAGACACTGGAACACAACAATGCCAGAGACATCACAATTATTACCTATTATACTTTATAAACCATAAAGTACAAAAAATCTTTGATTCTACAGAAGTCACACAAAAGCCTTCCCCTTATTTTTAAGGTGCGATAATGTTGTTTTAGCCAGATGTGGACCAATTACCTTTGGACATGTGATGGGCGTCTTTTGTGACCTTTGTGGGGTTGAACAGGAACTGAACAAATATATCTGTTTGGGTCTTTGAGAAGCTTTTTCCTTGAGCACAAAGTAAAGAAAGAAACATAAAAATATAATGACTATGCTGTAAGTTGTTATCATATCAAACCAGAAAGACGGTGTGCAGGCGTAACTGCTTTTAAGGTACAAGAGATGTCATAAACGCTCTACTGTATAATGAATTTCCATTTTGTACAAAAGGATAAAAAGTCATGCATTTTGAACAACTTTTGAACTGAAGGTCCTCTCTGAAGGTTCACATCCCTGTGCACAAAACGCCCATAAAGGCATAACTAGATAAGTTTGGTGAAAAGGAACTTGACTGCCTTTTACTGAGTCCTGACCTCACTCCCATCAAACACCTTTCAAATGAACTAAGAACAAAAGAACAGAGATTGTACACCAGGTCCTCAAGTCTAGCATGTCAGACATTACAAATGTTCTTTTCAATGAATGTGTGAGGATTTTCAAAGGCACACTGGGAAAAAAATGTAGAAAGCCTTTCCAAAGGAATCGAAGCTTAAAATGGCATGTCAAAAAAGCTTCTGGCAAAAGTATGGAAACCTTTAATTTCAGTAATGTGGTGTCCACCATTAGTGACTATTTTCACATCTTTTGTGTTCATAGCAATTAAATTGTTTTAAAAGTACATTCATTTTTTTCCAAAATAGTGCTTTGTTGTAACAGTTAAAATGTAACAACCTCCTGACCTCTTCACATAATTACTAGCAAACGTTGCTGTGCACTCCAGTAGACAAATGAATGTAAACCTTATAAATGTAAACCCACAGACAATAAAACGATTGCGTTACTCATTCATCAGTGCTCAAGGGATGCCACCTGCAGGATAGTGAACACTTTTGGCTGGTGAAATATTCACAGTCCAGTGATGATATTGTAAAGTGTAACTGCAGTGCTGAGAAAAATGCACTACCCCTGTAATGGTCTACAGGAAGGCCTGGACATTAGAGAACATAGTAAAGGGGACTAACGAAGTATGTTGAGAAACATATGGAGTACAATCTGTAATTGCAGAAGCTTAACATGCATTTATATAGCAGTTGGAGCTTATAAAATGAATAATGAGTGTAAATGAAGAATATATAATTAAGAAAGTGGCAATTATCTGTTATATCCATATTCAGTTTAATGTTTTATAATTAATTCAGACCATACAAGATTAAACTTTTATATGGAGCCATGGTCAAGTGTCATGTTTATCACTGCCATGATGTGAACAGCTTTTAATAACACAGTGGGTTTACAGTTTAAATCAATACAAGGTCTTTACACATTTTTTAAAAAAGCAAAAATTAGACCAAATTTGTATTTTTTTAACATTATTTGTATTCATTTAACATTAAATGTTCTATTTAAAATGATGAAGTTTCAGAACTGTCATGTCTCCTAATATTCAATGCTGGGTTTACAAAAGCAAAAGGGCACAGAAAGCCTAAAATGTTTACTGACTTACCCAATTATAATGAGTCCCACATCCTGGTTAGAGTTTTTATACTGTGAGTCTGTGTAAACATGAGCAAAAACAGAGGACAAGCTGGGCATCAAAGAGACACACCCAAAATTGCCCAGTGTTGCATGCATGAGTGCCACTTGGTTTAGAGCCAAGAGAGAGAGTGTAGTATCCACAACCAGTCCATCACTACAACCTCCAGAGTCCCGGTACTAATCTGTTTATCTGTTCTTTCAGCTTAAAAAGTTCATAGCAAACCCTTGGGTCACATCAGACTCAAAAAGTCATCCTATTTTCTCTGGTCACTTTCCATCATATTGCTTCTTCAGTTTTATCTTCTTATTTGTCGCTTAACAGACACCCACAGGTCCACAGGTGATCCAACCCAAAACTCTGCATGACCTGCTGTGTATTTTTGAGTTGTCTTTCTCTCTCCTGCTTCTTCTCTTTATGTCGCGCTGGCTTTTCCATTTGCATCCCCACCTGACCCTGCTACCCAGCAACAGAGGCACACTGTCACACATGAAAACACTTTCATGGCCTTTTTGAAGCAATATACTAATGCAGATCAGGGATGACTAAAAATGTGTCCTCACATGATTACCAATTCATCTCTTTCTGTGATGGGGATTTTAGTGCAATCTGCCAAGCTGTTTTTTTAAATGCTGAAGGTAATACAAATAGATGTCACAACAATATGATACAAAAATGCACTTTTATGTTTTAAATTAGGGTGCATCCCGCATAGACCCCACATATACAATAAATGTCAGGATGAGATGAAGGTAAGATATTCTGAGAATGTGAAAGTTAAACGTGCCAGTGCTTTCACAAAAAAGCTCCAGAGAATCTTGTAACTGAATAAGACAGCAAGTAAAACTAATTAGCTGGAGAGTTAAGTCTTTAGTGGCGATGGAAATCGAAGAACAGCCGCTGGTATTGGTAGCAGTTCAGGTTACTTTTACAGAAAGAAGAGCTAATAAGTTTGGCAGCTTGCTTGCCAGATGGTGATAAAACATGCATGGCTTTCATGGCAGCTGAAAGAGGTAGCCGACTGACATGGATTCAGATCATCATCAGCCTTTAACCATCAAAACAACAGAGCAGTGATTAAACAGAGACTTGTAAATTATTCTCAAATTCAGAGGTGTTTTACAGATTTGCAAACATGGTTACTTCAAGTTCTGTCCTCAGTCTGTAGGGGAAACATGAGCATCACAGAGTTCTACATCACAAATCTCACTTGTTTAATAAAATTAAATTTATTGTAGTATCGGGCAGATACAAAATGGGATTTCCAATATGTTCCTAACATTAAAATAATGACGCAAAATAACACTCCACACATAATAATGACGCTACACGTGCTTGCAAACTGAATAAAAACCCTTTAAAACAAGTTATGTGTTAATAAGAAGTGATGAGGTGACTCCGCCCCCCTACTCTCTAACCAATATGCCATTCATTAATGTAATTTTTAGCAGGACTGATATGTCCCAGTGTCTGTGTACTGAAGCTTTCCATACACTTACAAAATTCTGAGGTACTTTATGAGAATGAGTGTTTCACATTTCATGTTATATGTCTTGCAAGATAAACCAATATTTTAATTAGTAATTGTCAGTGAGTTAAAACACAATATATTGAATTAAAAACCTGTTTTATTTTGAAGGTTGAACTTAAGATGTAACTGAATGCTGACTTAGATGGAGCAATGGGATATCCCTGTCTTAAAGGAAAGACAATACCCTTCACTTATTGTTTCAGTTTAAACTCACATTAAAAAATGATTCTATAACAACGAGTTGAAAAAAAGAATATAAATTGATATGAAATAGAATTCAGAATGAGATGAAGTATTTAATTTGTATTAAGGTTCTAAAAAAAGAAATATCACTAAAGCCTTTAAAAGGTTTAACTGTTTATTAATTTACATTTGAAAATCTGTAATCTTTCAAAACTATAAACCCAACTATAAACTCATTATTTTAAAATAAAGCATACATGGAATTTAGGGCAAGGTTTTATTATACTGTATATAGCAACCAAATGCTTAATTTAAAAAAATGTATATAGCGATGACCTATATAACCAAGACATGAAAACTTCAAAGTTACTTGAAGATGTAAAATTTGGGATATATACCTTAAAAAATATTAACAAATGTCTTTTCATTATTCCTATATATCATTATTTTAAGCGTTGCTTTTTTGTTGTTTTTCTATATTGCATATTAATAATTAGGGTTCATAAAATAGCAGTCAGTCTTCTGTATTCTCTCAGTAAGTTGTATCTTCTTACCTTTTGCTTTCAATCTTCACTTGAAGGGAGCTCATAATGTCCAGTAGCTCTGTCCTTTTTTTTTCGAAGCTAATGTGTGAAAAAGAATTTACTGCTAAATTTTCATGTTTGCTTCATGAGCTCCGGTCACTGTGCCATTGCTTTTGAGATAGAGATTTTTCCATAGCTCAGCCGTGTTCTGATATTGGCATTAAAGCAGTTCAAGCAGTATTATACATTATGGGGAACTCTTACAGAATAGATCCCTCACAGAGGGATAAAAATAGCTTGTAACTAAGGACGCCTCAAGTGAAAACCTTCCCTCAACACGTCACAGATTGAGTTTCTTGTAGACTGGAAATGATATCCAAGCACACTATGCAAAATTGTTCAAGCAAATTTGGATTGAACTCCACTTCTTTTATTATACTTTTTAAACAGCATAACTGTTTAAGGATAAACTTTTACATTACTTATAATAGTAGCCCAGATATATAAATGTAGCCCATAATTGTCACCTAAGGTTTTCATGTGTTATGTTAACCCAATATCTTGTTTACTACTGGTGTACAAAGTGCTTATCTATGTTTTGGTACAAGTCTGGTCATACTTTGTTCACTGAATGCCCTTTTGTATATAATTCTAAAGAACCTCTAGAGATGTGCATGAAAACCTAATATTGGATTACAGACACATTAAACCACGTATATTTAGTAAAAAATACATTATTTCCAGCATAACATTATTTGAATAGTATTTAAGCCAAACCACACAGCCTTTCACTTATATCCCAAAGTCTTCGGGCGATTTCATCATTTTTAGCCTCAGGCTTCACATCCTGCACCTCGCTGTCAGAGAAGTAGCGGCCACTCAGGTGCTCGATACCTTCCTGCAGAGCACAGTAGAGTGTCGTCTGGGAGCCACTCATCGGATCTGTCTGGAACAGCAACTCCAGGATAGGTTTAATGAGACGCATGTACCAGCTGGTTATATTCCTACCCAATTCTGTTTTTACTGACCCTGCAACACAGATTCATCATTACACATACAGATGTTTTCATAACAGATTTTAACCACAATATATATATATTTTTTTGTTTTTCACAAATTGCTAGTTTTTCAATGTGATATATTATAGCATTTTAAGATTTGTGTTCCACTTAAAATTAAAGACTGTGACATGTCAGTATGTTAAGCTGGCAAGCAACTGCCAACAAGTTTTTTTTTTTTTTTTTTTTTTTTTAATAATATTATCTTTATGACTACTTGATTAATAGACTGTCTAATAACAACATCTTATGTTGTGACTTGCATATTGCCTGAACCACAGTACAATTACACTGCAGTATGTCAATTTGGGTGAGTTTCATCAATCAGTTTCATTAACAAAGCACCTGTTATACCTATGATTTTTGGGCGCTGGGCAGGATAAATAACCAGACTTATAAGATTTGTCTCTTGCCTGGATGTAGGCTGTAGCAGGTGACCTCAGTTCCCTTCAGTCTCTTGGCAAGTTCGTGGGTGAAAAGCACGTTGCACAGTTTGCTGTGACAGTAGTTTTTGAATGTGGCCATGATCGAAGAGCCCAGTCCGAGCCTTTTGTGTGTGTTAATGCAGTTAAAATCAATGGTTCCCATGTTATGACCATAGGAAGAAACATTGATTATTCGGCTTGGGGCACATTCCTTCAAGCGATCCAAAAGCAAAATAGTAAGCAGAAAGGGCCCGATATGGTTAACACCGAACACTAGGCCAAAGCCATCCTCTGTTTGCCCTGGAACAGCAAGTCCTAAAAAATCATAACAAGTTGTTTTCCATTTAAAGAGCGACTTGTTTACTAAAATTTTATCCATATCAAATATTTTTACTGTATCTGTACCTGCATTGTTGATAAGCAGGTCAAGTCTTGACTCGGTCTTGAGAAATTCTTTAGCAAATGAACGAATGGAATTCAGTTTTGCAAGGTCAAGATGCATAAAAACCACTTCATTATTCCCACTTTCCTAAAAAAATTAATCAGATTCCGATTATAATGCAGGACCCTTAAAATGTATTAATGTATTATTTTTCATCAACTCATTTATAATTTAGTTAGCAAACACATTGACTAAACTAAAATTATATAAATGAAGTGTAGACTGTATGCAGCTTGTATAATACAACATATTTTGACATAGAGGTGTGGATGGGTGTGTACCTATAATTTTCGAGAAAACAGTGAACTTTTTAGACAGTCCCTTACACGGGTCCCATAAAAACGCCCCCCGGTTTGTCAAAATGGTGTAATTTGACGTATAAGTATTTGTTTACCTTTCGTCTATGACTCTGAAGAACAAATGGTTACTTAAAAGCCATTTACTAGGCAAAAAACTAAAGAAATGAACAAGGCATGGAGCTGCTCACCGCCCGGACGCCCTGTGCTGCCTCTTCACCTCTCTGTTTGCTCCTGCAGGCCAGAATGACTTTCGCTCCTCTGCGAGCCAGAGCCAGAGCTGTAGCCCTACCGATCCCTGTGTTGCTTCCTGCAGATTATATGCATCAGATTATAGATTTAATAAACATAACAGGGTTGTGTGTTGGAAGGTCTGTGTTCCGACAGCGCCATTAACACAGGTAACGTCTGCAGCACACGAGCTCACCTGTTACTATTACAGTCTTTCCGTAGAGAGTCGCTGTGCCGGTGAAGGTCTTCCGCTGAACACAAATCTTGTGAAAGATTAAAAACAGTGCAATAAGCACTAAGAACAAATAAATCCACATTTCGACAGCTTTCAGCTAATTGATATCGGATTACAATTAGTTTTTGAAATTCAGACGTTAGTGGCTGATCTGTTCCACGCAGAGATTCTGAGCAGCATGAAGAGCAGAGTCCCACCCTCCTGTAAATATTACACAACCGCCTTAAAGGCTCTGCTATCACTTTGTTCTACCAATAAGAAAGATAATTGTAGCATCCCTTGCTTTTTAAACGTAACAAAGATTAATATATAAAGAAAAAAAAAGCCTGATAAAAAAAAATGTGCAAAATAAAACGCATTAAACCTATCATAATGTTTTTGAGTCAGCATCTATTAGCATGTGCAAGAGTTTAATTTTTTTTAAAACAAAATACAATTTGGGAAAGTGGACAATTCATTCATGAACAGCAATATACTCATTCATTATTCATTATCTCCCGCTTTTATCCTCTAATAGGGTCGCGGTGGGGTTCCCCATGCCCATCCAGGGGAGAACGTCTCGGGCACTGGGCAGATACACCCAGGACAGGGTGCCAATCCATCGCTGGGCACACACTCACTCACACAGACACACTCTATATGGGGCAATTTTGAGAATTCAATTGACTTGATCCATGTTTTTGGACTGTGGGAGGAAACCGGAGAATTCGGAGGAAACCCACGCAGACACGGGGAGAACATGGAAAGTCCACTCTATATGGGGCAATTTTGAGAATTCAATTGACTTGATCCATGTTTTTGGACTGTGGGAGGAAACCGGAGNCGCTGGGCACACACTCACTCACACAGACACACTCTATATGGGGCAATTTTGAGAATTCAATTGACTTGATCCATGTTTTTGGACTGTGGGAGGAAACCGGAGAATTCGGAGGAAACCCACGCAGACACGGGGAGAACATGGAAAGTCCACTCTATATGGGGCAATTTTGAGAATTCAATTGACTTGATCCATGTTTTTGGACTGTGGGAGGAAACCGGAGAATTCGGAGGAAACCCACGCAGACACGGGGAGAACATGGAAAGTCCACCCAGATGGGGATTTGAACCGGGAATCCCTAGCGCTGAGAGGCGAATGTGCTAACCACTAAGCCACCGTGCCGCCCTCAGCAATATATATTATCTAAATCTGCTAAACATCTAAAGGTAACAAAAAAGTTAAATAAAAGCAATAAACATTTACTTTACCTTGCTATATGACAAGTAATAAACTAATTTGCATAAATGTTCTCCCCTGTATGGGAATAGGAAAACCTTCAGGACCCTAGTAGAGGATTAAGCGGAAGATAATGAATGATTGAATGAATGAATGAATGAATGAATAAATGTTATTTTGTGTGCCAGCACTGGTAATGTTTCTCCCCTACCATCTCAATGGGTGGCATGGCTGTCCTATACTGTTGATGNCAATGTACTAATGTAAAAAGCGCAATATAAATAAATGACTTGAACAATATGTCAATGTCTTTGCAGTTTATAGGTTAATTTCGTTAACGTTGCTTTATTTTTAACGCGCATGCGTATCCGCACGCCGCACGACACGCTGTTCTTGACACTGACCGTTGTGGGTGGAGCTACCTGGAATTGACTGACAGCTCGTTGGGTTTACAGTGCGCTGTGGGCGGGGCTGCAAGATCCCAGGGAGAGGCTCAAGAAAAGTTTATAAAAAGCTACCGACGAAACCGAAACGTGATTGTTACTTTAATTTCCTTAAACGTCGCAGACTCGGACATCACACTGTAAGTATGTTTTCTTTGTAAAGATATTTATAATTCCGCCTTACGGTGGAAAAACAGTTCAGGCGAATGGTACAAATGATAAGAAGGTCAAAGATACAGATCATGTTTTTGGCTTGTGTCAATACAGGCAATAAAACTAAAAATGTCAAGCAATTTTATGAATTGCTTTTATTTTACAAATGTGTACCCTTAATATTTTCTAGCATTATTTTATTCGAGGTTTATATGTTTAAGAGTAATTAACAGAAAGCACAGAAACACTCTAAATTAAGACAGTATTACATAGCATTACATAACCATGTTACTTAAATAAGAAAATAAAATAGAAGCAAGTAGCTATTCGTTTAGAAAACATACAACTCAAAAAAAGTAATTTATATGATACTATGTTATTAACTTTTTTAATTCAAACAATTACAAGTTTCATTATAATAACACTCTTCACACGTTTTTTTTTTTTTTTTCCAAATTCTTGTAAATAATTTTCTTTTAAAGAATAAATTATTGAATGTCCAAATACATTTGTATCCTTGATTTGTTAAAATTATTCATTCATTCATTATCTTCCGCTTTATCCTATATTAGGGTCACGGTGGGGTTCCACATGCCCATCCAGGGGAGAATGTTTTGGGCGCTGGGCAGATACACCCAGGACCGGGCGCCAATTTAACGCTGGGCACA
>JAFMOD010000474.1:8411-31270 GCA_019802435.1 Corydoras maculifer | reverse complement strand
TTTCCAAATTCTTGTAAATAATTTTCTTTTAAAGAATAAATTATTGAATGTCCAAATACATTTGTATCCTTGATTTGTTAAAATTATTCATTCATTCATTATCTTCCGCTTTATCCTATATTAGGGTCACGGTGGGGTTCCACATGCCCATCCAGGGGAGAATGTTTTGGGCGCTGGGCAGATACACCCAGGACCGGGCGCCAATTTAACGCTGGGCACACACTCACTCACACAGACACGCACGCATACACACTCTATATTTTTACACAATATACACACTCTGTTTTTGGACTGTGGGAGGAAACCGGAGAACCCGGAGGAAACCCACGCAGACACGGGGAGAACATGGAAACTCCACCCAGATGGGGATTCAAACCGGGAATCCCTAGCGCTGAGAGGCGAATGTGCTAACCACTAAGCCACCGTGCCGCCTATGTTAAAATTAGTAAATACCATATAGAGCAACTAGGCAATAAGGTGTAGAGAAGTTTATGGCCTGTGGACCATATATTTTTGCCTAAGTTAATCATTAATATTATGTGATGATTGACAGTTGTTTAAGGGTTATAAAACACACAGAATTACAAAATTGTAGTTCATTTCTTATTCATTTATTTGTATCTTTTAAAAATTCAAGAGGGGGAAATCAGTACTTGTCACTATTCACATATTTTTTTCTATGCTATTCTTTCAGTTGTTTAAACTAAATTTATTAATAAAAAAAATAATTGGTGTTTGTATTAAGATGGTCTTTCACAGATGGTTTTTATTTTATTTTATTTGTAGTAAATAATCTTCAGAAATTCTGCATACCTTTAAAAATAGTATTTAACAAAAAAATTAATTGGTTATCCCATTCCTGATTCAATTCAGTAAAAAGAAGTTTTATTATGCCATTGTTCTGGATTTGTTGCTTACAGCTAGATTGATTGAGCCTTGCTTATTCTTCTTTACAGAAGTTCAGTCAAATTTCGTGATGCACATTTACATACTGATCTGTACTTAAAATCCATTTTGCATTTATTTTTTTTAGATTCTGATAAATTTTTTAAATTAATTTATGCTTTAAGGTGTGACAGCACAACACCAAACCATAACCTTAGGATATATTAGCTGGAAAATATTGATTTTCGAGAAATGAAGTATACAGCATAATAAAAAATAAAACTAGAAAGTGTGTGTCCAAACTTTCGACTGGTACTGTAAATTTTTTATTTGAATTAAATCTTCTTTTAACTTCCGTCTGAAAAAAGGAAAATAATTCTTATCTGTTGTTTGAATTCAGAAATGACTGATATATAGCCTTCATTTCATAGTGATATGTCAAGAATTGCTTAGTATTTCATTTTTAATTCTTGGCACACCCAACATTAATTTTGTCACTTTTGAGGGAATCTTCTCTGTTTCAGTACACTGTTGGTTTCCAAAATTTCTAACAAAACTTCTTAAACCTGATATTGTAGTTCGGCAGTCATTAATATACTGTGGATTTTCCATTGTGTTTGAGATTCTGGACATGAGCTTGTCTAGCTTGTCAAACTTGTCTGACTCTTACTGTTTTTTATTTGTTACTGTCTTTGTACTTTTTCACAATTTAGAATGTGTTTTTATTTTGTATAAAAATTCACTGATAAGGTTAACTTACAGGATGTGTTACAGGATGTTTAGTATTCAAAGCATTATGATTATTTTATTAATATATTATGCAGCGTTAGGAGGCATAGGAATTCAGTGGTTATTACTTCTGTTTTACAAAAAGAAGGTTTTATGGTTTCAAGCAGGGCAAGCAAGCCTTTTATTCTGGAGTTTGCATTCTGTTCTCTTTCAGTTAAAAATATGTCAGCATGTGAAGTGAGGTATAAAATTGTTCATAAATATGAATGTGTTAACTAATGTGCTTTTTTAAAATACAGGTAATCAGCAATGGCTGATGTTGATGAAGCAAATGGTGGTGACAAAATAGATGCCAAACCTGCGCCCAGCAAAGGGTAAAATAATGCTGGACTACTATTGTTGTTCTTGTTGTTGTGGTTATTATTATTTAAAAACAGAAACAGTCTTATGACATGTGGGAAAAGCCATTTTGGAACTTTTGCACAAATAGCAGGTATATTTGTAAAACAGAAAAACATTTAACAAAATATTGTAAGGTAACATGATGATCTATTTTGTTGTCTATTAGATCAAAGACTGGCCAAAGTAGTTATGTTCATGCCAAAGGCAACACAGATTTATGGAGATATTCCATGGACTACCCCAACATTGGAAAATGCATCATTATTAACAACAAAAATTTTAATGAAGAAACTGGTAAGAAAAATTAAAAACTTTATTTTTAAAGTCTATATTACTTTATATATTTTTAAACTTAACTTCTTAATGAAGTATTTATTTGTATGTTTTTTTTTATTATTGTAATTTAAGGAATGTCAGCGAGAGCTGGAACAGATGTCGATGCTAAAAATGTATTTAAAGTCTTCAGCGAGCTTGGCTTTAAATCAGCTCTTCGCAACGACTTATCTGTTTTACAGATGGAGCAACTTTTAAAATCAGGTGGTGTTTACAGTGTACACTCATAACAATTATAAGAAAACAGATCAGAATCTTGTTTAAAAAATAGTTTTTGAGATTGCACTTCAGATCATTTCGTTCCTTTGGCAACATGATAAATATAGTGTATTGCATTTCCTACTATACTTACCCTTACAAAGAAATATAGTTATAGAACTATTTCTCATGTTATTAAGCTGCTATAGTATTTTATATATTTTAAACTTATCATAATTATTATTAATAATATTATTTATTGTTATTTTGTACATTTCGAAGACAATAACATTTTCTAACATGTTATTGTCTACCCTTTTTAGTGTCCAGTGAAGACCACAGCAATTCTGCCATGTTTGTATGTGTGATACTGAGTCATGGGGATGAAGGAGTGATTTATGGTACTGATGGAGCCATAGACATTAAAAAGCTAACTCAACATTTCCGTGGGGATAACTGTCTTTCACTCGTTGGAAAGCCTAAACTATTCTTCATACAGGTATTGATTGCTTAAACACACATTGGTTCAAAATTAAACAGGTTTCTTAACTTTAAGTACACATGCAAACTGTGATGCTTCAGACTTTATTGTTTGAAATTTCACATTTAGGCTGTGCATTTATCAGCTAAATTAAATGTATATTGATACGTTGTGTAGTTATGCATTTTATAGTTTTTATCAATATATCATTACTAAACTAATGTGCTGTAGAAAAGTCATTTCAGTTTATTTTAGTTTCACAATTGTCTTTGCAGCAGCATCCTAGCAGGACTGCAACGCCACTACTGCCATACAATCCAGGTTCTGGCTATTAAATCCGAGTGTGTTGTCAAGAAGAGTTCATTTGAATGTGTTAATCATCCCTTTAATCCACTATGAAGAATAAAGTTCTCTAAGCTCGTTTGCTTGTTGCTTTAGTGCTCTGGCAGTGTTACCTTAAAGAAAAACAGATAGTTAGAGAACCGTAAGCACAGTGCCTTGTGTACATGTTAACGGCCATGGAAAAAATAGTTTTATATATATAATTTTGCTGAACTCTCACATTTTACTACAAGAATTAAACCAAGTAGGGTCAGACTGCAGAGACATCAGTTTATGTGTTTGTCTGGCACAAAATTCCACTGCAGGCTAAAACCTGACAAACACTAATGAATGAAATTGAAAAGTTTGTATGTAACAACAGTAGAGAGGTAGCCATCATGAGTCATCGTGCATTTAAGTCTTAGGTAAGATTATGGCCTTCAAATCCTGTCTCTCTATTTATATTTTCAGGCCTGTCGTGGAGCACACTTGGACTCTGGGATTGAGACAGATAGTGCTGGTGATTCAGAGTGTGTGCAGAAGATTCCTGTTGAAGCAGACTTCCTGTACATGTACGCCACCGCTCCAGGTAAGACGAAACCAGATTTTCTAGTTATAGCAGTAGTAATGGGAATCTACCTTATTGTAAAGCTGGTAAATCAATTTAAGCAATTTTTTTTTTACATTTTTTTTTACATTTTTCATGATTTTGTAATGAAAGTTATATTTTATTCATTCATTCATTCATTATCTTCCGCTTATCCTCTATTAGGGTCGCGGTGGGGTTCCCCATGCCCATCCAGGGGAGAATGTCTCGGGCGCTGGGCAGATAGACCCAGGACAGGGCGCCAATCCATCGCTGGGCACACACTCACTCACACAGACACACTCTAAACGGGGCAATTTTGAGAATTCAATTAACTTGATCCATGTTTTTGGACTGTGGGAGGAAACCGGAGAACCCGGAGGAAACCCACGCAGACACGGGGAGAACATGGAAACTCCAACCAGATGGGGATTCGAACCGGGAATCCCTAGCGCTGAGAGGCGAACGTGCTAACCACTAAGCCACCGTGCCGCCAAGTTATATTTCTTCACAGATAAAATTTAACAATAAAACTTTGGTAGAGATTAGTTTTAAATGTATGTGTAATTAATTACAATGTATATTTCTGTTCTCCCCGTGTCTGCTTGGGTTTCCTCCGGGTTCTCCGGTTTCCTCCCACAGTCCAAAAACATGGATCAAGTCAATTGAATTCTCAAAAGTGCCTCATATAGAGTGTGTCTGTGTGAGTGAGTGTGTGCTCAGCGATGGATTGGCGCCCTGTCCTGGGTGTATCTGCCCAGCGCCCGGGCATGGGGAACCCCATTGTGACCCTAATAGAGGATAAAGTGGGAGATAATGGATGAATGAATGAATTTCTGTGTTAATTATTTCTGTGTCAATGTTCTCAAGAACAATGCAATGTTTTGTTAGGCCAATTAAATGTCATATATATATTGTCATATATACAGGATTGTATGGTTGCATTTGAAAGTGTGTGTCTGTTCATTTATAGGTTACTATGCCTGGAGAAATACAGTTAATGGATCATGGTTTATTACTTCCCTGTGTGAAATTTTAACCAATTATGGAAAAAAGATGGAGATTCTGCAGCTCATGACGCGTGTCAACCGCAAGGTGGCAATGGAGTTCCAGTCTTGCTCTACCGAATACGGATTCAATGAGAAGAAACAAATACCAAGTATTGTCTCGATGCTAACAAAAGAGCTGTACTTGCAAAAATGATAATGTGATACAACAAAAACCCTGTTTTTTTTTTTTTTTAATAATACACATACACAGCATAATAGTCTCTAGTATAAAACTGCCCATTATTCCATTCATGTGTATCATTGTCATTGCACATTTATTTAACTGCATGTAGTAAATCTTATATAATGCTGTACTTTTTTTGTCATTTCTGAGATTAAAGTTGCATTAAATGTGTTATACCATTGATTAGATGTCATTGCAGCCTGTTATGAGTTTGTAACCTTATAAGGCACAAAACAGACTGTATAACTGACATATCAATTTTAAAAAATGTGTTTTATTTCTAATACAACTTACAATGAAATGTTTATCTGTGATATTTGTGGTTTATAATATGAATTAATTACATAAATACTCAGGGCCTTTCAACATATATAGTAAAATATTATATATATATATATATATATATATATATATATATGGATGATATAATATATAAATGGATGATTTCTGACACAGCTAATGTTTTTACATTATAAACGTTGATTTGTTACATCATACTATATACAATAGTATCTAGACTATGAATATTACATGTTATTTTACCATACTACTTCCTCAGAACCAGTGTAATGCCAATACAAGCAATTTCAGTACATTTAGTCATTTTGTCAGTAGAGACGACTGGAAAAAACGAAATGTGATAGAAATCGTCTGTACCTTCAGAGAACAGAAAGCAGAACTAGGAAAAGTCACATTTAAGATTCGTTTTTTATTTTTCCAGTTAAAAAAATGTCTTGAGTGTGATACATTATTTATTTGGATTACTGAATCAGAAGATTATGTTCTTAGCATAATAACATCAACTTTTGACCTCTTTTGTGCATCTCATGTTCATTTTGCTCACTCACTTGTTGGGTGGGATGCCTCAGATAAGACTCAAGTTGCAAAACTTTAGATATTGCAGAGCAGTAATCAGCAACAACAACATTGCACAAGTATAATTGGATAAGTATTGTTTATAAATTAAAATTGTATAGTACATTCACAGTTTAAATACTTAAACAGTTGCCAAAGTATGCACTTTTGAGATAAAATTGCTTCAACAATTCATAACCAAACCTTCTCAAGTCACTTTTATCAAATTCACCTCTTTGTTTCTTCCCGTAGAGTCCAACAGGGGTGTAGTAGCTCAGTGGTTAGGGTGTTGGGCCATCAATCTGAAGGTTGTGGGTTCAAATCCCAGGTCCACTGAAGTTAACAATGTGGGTCCTTAACCCTCATTGCTCCAGGAAGGTTGTGATTAACCCTGTGCTCACCTTGTTAGTCACTTTGGATAAAAGCATCTGCTAAATAACCAAATGTCGGTATGTGAATATATTTTATTTGTAATCTGTCGCTGGGTACACTCACACAAACACACTCTATATTGGGGCAATTTAGTACATTCAATTTACCTTGAATCTATGTGGACTTTTTGGACTGCGGGAGGAAACTGGACAACCCGGAGGAAAACCATGCAGATATTGTGAGAACATGGAAACTCACCCAGATTGGGATTCGAACCTGGAATCCCCAGCACTGATAGGTGGACGTGCTAACCAATAAGCCAGTTATATAAAATATAATTATAAATGTTTCATTCTATAGTTTCAGTTACAGAGTATAATCCGTCTGATGCTCCTCAAACTTTGTAAGTCTTCTTTAATGTGTTCTCTCATGATCAGAAAACTCTTAGATGCAGAGCAGGTATTATTTGGGTAGTAGTTCTTTTTTCAGCCTGTATCATATTTTTTTTTTGTATAATAATATTTTATAATAAAAAAGGATGAGCTAGAATATTATCACGCCTGTGTGTGTGTGTGTGTGTGTGTGTGTGTGTGTGTGTGTGTGTGTGTGTGTGTGCTGAGTTTCTGTTCAGCCTGTAGGCGTTCATGCACAAATACGGGGAAGTGAAAATGAAAATGAGCGCGCCCCAACGCGGGCACTTCCGTGAGCGCAGCTCAACCAGTATGCTGCAAACAGTATGACGCACACGCACACACACACACACGCGCACACACAGACAGAGAGTGACACACACAAACACACAGAGATAGAGAGACGCACACACACAAATATACACACAGACACTCACTAAGAGAGAGAGAGAGAGACGCACACACACACACACACACACACACACACAGGACATGCGCGCACACACCGCGTGCGCGCGCCCGGGCAGCTCGGGAGGGGATTTCCACAGAGCGCAGTTTCCGTGACTTGTTTTGCTTTCGATCTGGTCTCTGAAATTGAATCGAGTTTATTGAGTTTGTTGCCCCTCCGCCCCCGACCTGCAGGAATCGGACAGTCGGTGTCCAGCGGCGCGGATTCGATCGATCGGATCGGGACTCTGAAGCTGTTTGCAGGTAAACCGCTTTCCGCGTTTCTTATTTGCGGGCCGACGGTCGCGCGCGCGCGTTAGCTTTGTGCCTGATCGCAACGAAAAGAATCGAAAGTGCGTCGATCCAGCGGGATCGGACTCTGCGCATTTTCACTTTTCACATGACGAGACTCGTTCTTAACCCGGGTCAACGCTCCACTCCAAGTTGGGACAGTTTGACAGTTCGTGGCCTGAGAGAGGAGCGACAGCTGAGACAGGCGGAGCGCTTTTACCTCCGATACAATATCACATTCAGAATGTTTCTAACGGAGCGCACTGTAAGTTCTGTCTCTTTAAGATTATCCTTTAATTTACAGCTTATTTTATATTTCTTCACTTTTACATAGCGATTTTACTTATGGGTTATTATACTCCCTTAGAAAACTTGTTGCTGTCGATCTGTTTTTGTTAATAATAATAATAATAATAATAACAACAACAACAACAACAACAATAATAATAATAATTATTATTATTATTACGAAACCCCATCTGCTTTGAAATAATCGATCAATCTAAAGTTGTGAGAAAGTGTTAGTAATATACTCACAAAAATATGATTGGCTTATATCATATATATATATATATATATATATATATATATATATATATATATATATATATATATATATATATATATACTTCATTATTTTTAATAAATGGAGGATCTTTACCAGTGGTGTTGTAACCTTTTACATCTTGAGGTTGTGTGGTTAACACATAACTCGCTTACTCTACAAACCCCCTGCTTTACTGATTCAAAAATACTTACTGGAGCCAAACTAGTACTGACAGTTTGATGGGTGATTTCAGACACAGCAAATGTTTTACATTATAAGCTATGTGCTTTGTTACGTTATAATATATCATAATATATATTATACTATTTTCCTGAGAGCCAGTGTAATTCCAATACATTAATAATATTATAATATTATAAAAACAATATTAATTTTTATAAAAACAATATTATTATTATTATAAAAACAATATAAATGATAATAATAATAATAATAATTAATATTTTTTATAGAACCCCATCTTCTGTCATTACATTTTGGTGGATTTGCATTTGCCTTAATTTAACTTGCTTGGAAATAAAAAAAAAGCCCAATGCAACAAGTCCACATGGATAGTATAAACTCCTGTGACTTTTGGGTTATTTATTTGTCACAAATACAAAAGTAAAATTCTACTCTGAAATGTACACCTGTTTTTATAATTTCAGAACTTTGTAATAAAAAACAAACAGCTGAACAAACATATCATTTGTTTGTCCAACTGGCATTAAGATATAAATGCATGTATAATTTATACAAATCACATATCTATTTATTTCAAAAAGTCCCAAGTAGAATTTCAAAAGTATATTTTAATATATTACACAAAGTATAATCAAGCTTCTGTTTTTGGGTACGCATGTGAAAATGTGGTTGGTAGTTACCAAAATAACCACTTTGTTTAGTAAAATTTGCAAAACCAAAAGTAAGTGGTCTTCTGATCATTAAACTTGCGTGATACAGTTTCTGTGGTTAAAATATATCAGTGTGGAGTTTTTCATCCCTCACACTCCCCCTACACATGAAAAAAATTGTAATATATTATTCTAGAAACTGTAGAAAGATAAACTGCAGGAACTTGTCACATTGGGGCCAACGTCAAAGTTGGCCACACAGACGGAATGCCCACATACTTTAAATCATACAATGTATATGTAAGTACTCTAACAGAAACTCAGATTTAAGACCGGTACAAAAAGTGATGTAGTTTCTAAAAGGAAAAGCTAACTGTCAGTACAGGAAATCTGGAATGATTGGGCCTGTCTCACACTCAACACTAAAAATGGACCTGAAAAAACAAAAGCATCAGTTCTGTGTTGAATCATTGGGCTAATGTTTTTTTTTTTGTCTTTCTTGCTGGTACCTTAAACATAAGATTTCTAAACTCAGTTATAACAAGTAATAAAAATATATTTGTTATATACTAGCTATCAAAGATTATTTTGGGAAAAATAATAATTAATATAAAATATTCAATTACCAGCAACTGTATTAGTTAGATCTTCTTTCTAATCTTATTTTACCACCTTTATTTGGTATTTTTTTAAACTTACAGTGACACTCAGGTGATGGAGGTGGTGGTGGTGTATTACTAGGTTACACATAGGTTAGCATTGACACTGTGGAACTGAAAAATCATTCACCAATTAATAATTAATAATTCCCGATCACCAGCATCCTGATCACTGATGGAGTATGACTAACACAAACTGTACTGTGACACACAAGCTACTGTCTGATGTTTCTTTTTATTTTGCAAGGTGAAGCAATGATGTGAATGTGTTTAAAGGTATTCATGCAGAACTTCTGCCTCTGATCCAATTGCACTAATGTAACACACACTGACAACACCACCACTGCCGAGAATCATCCATTACACAATTAATATTTGCTCTGTGGTGTTTTTGTAGGGATCTGACCTTTAGATATCAGAGTATCATTAACATAATATGATCATAACATGAAGAACTGCTAAAAAGGATAGTAAGTGTAGAAACTAGAAACAATGTGGTATTTATCTACAATATACATATCCATGCAATATCATTTAAAAGTTTGGACACACCTCTTTCTTGCTCCACTTATTGTCCATGTTCTCAGTTTCACTTACCATGAAGATGGACTTTGTAGTTCTACAATTCCAGACTAAAGTTCATCTGTTTGCGTGCTACAGTACATACTACAGTACTTTGCATGTTCTCCCTTTATTTGCATGAGTTTAATCTGGAAGCTCTGCTTTTTTCTACTGTTTAATAACAAAACAGGTGAATCGAAGATTTGAATTCCCTCCAGGCATGATTGTGTTTGTGTGTCAGCCCTTTGATGCCAACCTAATTAAGACCAGTAACATAGAAAATTAATGAATGAGTGGGACTTTAGGCTGGAAATAAAAATAAGTAAATCTTAAAAATAGTAATTTTTAAAGTTTTGTACATAGGATATTTTGCACTGGGTGGAAAAGCCGTTCTTATTTTGTTGCACGAGTGTATAGTAGTGCTGAAAGATGCATCTCCTTTTTTCCATAGTCTATTTAATTAGTTCCACTAACCATATAGCTGAACGTAGTAGTTATACAGTTTTAAAGTGAAGTCCATTTGATTCTCTGCATACTTTTCTTGCTTCTTTAATGATTAGGACACAAACAGGGCTACTACAGAGCAGGTGTTACTGTTGTGATGGATGATTCTCAGTACTGCAGTGACACTGCAGTTTTTTAGCATTGCTGGACTGAGAAGAATTCATCAACTAAATATGTTCTGCAACCAGCATCCTGAAAGCAACATCCTGTAACAGATGAAGGATTAGAGGATGCAGCACAAACTGTGCAACAAGTAATGTCTCTGATAATACATTGACAAGTTGGAACACTAAAGTTGGTGTATTTAATCAAGTGCTAAGTGACTTAACACAGTGTTTAAAAACCAATTCAGTACTAGGGCAACACACACTAACACTTCCACCACCTTAGTGTTACTGCAGTGCTGATTGTGATGATCATTCACCACCCAAGTATTAACATATGGGTGGAACTTTTGAAGGATTTATTTGCAAAGATAGTATACAGAGTAATGTATGCAGAGACACAGATGGATTACGGTAGTACTTGTTAAACCCCAAAGTACATCTTAATGCCAAGTGAAAATGAAAAAAAATCTAAACATTGAATGTATGAACAAGGAGGTGTACATAATAAAGTGGCCAGTGAGAGCAAGTGTTTGTGTGAATTGCGCAAAAACTGATGCATGTTGTGAAAAAGTCAAATGATTGAAAAAAAACCCTTTAGGTGGATTAAGAATGGTATGTGAAGTGTTTAGTGTGATAAATGCAAGATGCCGGCTGCCTAACAAACCAGTTAGTCAAACCTTTGTCCTGCTTGAGTTACAAATGCTGTTCAGATCAACAGTAAATACAGTTTATAATTGGAAGACTTAAAAAGTACTTGTTCATTTAAAAAATTTAAAGTTATAAAAGTTGGCCCTTAATCAAGACCCCACGCTGTATCATGGTTGATGCTGTATACTGACCCATAACTATTGAGTTAGTACACTTTTATTATAAACTCATATTTTATTCGTATAAACTAGTTTAACCTCTGAATGAGACATGAATAAGAATCACAAATAAGTCTTTTGAGAAATTTTTAAGCAATAAAATTTTCCTCTGAATGGTCAGTGACTTTTAGAAGGTTTAGAAGATGGGCAATAAAAGTGTGACAGGAATATAGGAAAGAAAGTATAAAAATAATAACAGTTATACGCATGAGTGGTGTGTAGTCTAAATATTTACGAGGGGATAACCAAAGACTGTGTGATGTAACCGTACTTAACTATGGAGACATGAAAAGAACATGCAAACTTTCCACAGAACTGGCTGCCCAACCCAGAAAGCACACCCAAGACCATCTGGTTACCGTCCCTTAAAGGGTTCTGGGCACAAAAGTTCATCTGTTAGAATAATACACTAGACCAAGATAATCAAGATAACTCTTGTGCTTTTCTATTCTGGTTTTCTTTGTGCTCAGACAAGTATGCCCGTGGAGAGAATGCGTATGCGTCCATGGCTGGAGGAACAGATAAATTCATGCAAAATACCAGGACTCAAATGGGTTAACAGAGTAAGTATACTGGTGTTGCTTTCAAATGGTGAAATTTGGAAATAATTGCTAATAAGCAAGTTGAAAATCAGAACACTGAATAATAACAAGCGTCAAGTTCTAAACCTTCAATGGTTGTTTGCAAGATTCAGGCAATGCTAAAAGCCAACATGATGCGGCAACCAGGAGATTCTATTGCTATTGCAGTGCATTGTGGGTGTGTCAACTAACTTAACAGAACTAAGCTTATTTAACTTTATGCAAATTAGAAGTAAAACAATGGAGCTTTAACCAATCAGAACTTGATATTCACCATTTGTTAATGTCAATCAGGAATTTGTTAGGGAGATTTAAAGGACTCTTTTTAACAAACATTCACTGAGCGTTTTCATTAGGAACCATGTACAGCACTATACGACCATGCAATTAACAAATAAGTTAATCATGTAGCAGCAGTGTAAGTGGAAGTAGTCACACATTTTGTAATATAATTGATTGTAAATTTCTGTATACTGTTTACAGGAAAAGAAAATATTCCAGATTCCCTGGATGCATGCAGCACGACATGGGTGGGATGTGGAGAAAGATGCACCCCTGTTCCGAAACTGGGCTATACACACTGGTAAGTTTGAAAAAACACAGTTACTGTATAGAGTTGAAAGTAATAAATATGCAGAAACGTCCAACTCATACGTCGTCATTTGTCTTTCAGGTAAGTATCAACCCGGAGTGGACAAACCCGACCCCAAAACCTGGAAGGCAAACTTCCGCTGTGCTATGAACTCCCTACCGGACATCGAGGAGGTGAAAGATAAGAGCATTAAAAAAGGAACAAATGCCTTTAGAGTTTACAAAATGCTGTCAGCATCTGAACGACAGTCAAAGAGAGGTGAGTATCAGTTGTAAATAACATTGTAAATAACTATAACATTGTAAAACTATAAGAAATAGGGTTTAAAGTGTTTTGCAAACATTGTTTCCATAAAGTAAAGTTCTCAAATTTTATTTTAGGCTGTTGCATAACTTTGTATATTTTTCATACTCTAGGAAAGAAGAGACCAGAAAAGGAAGTTAAAGCTAAGGTAAATTTTAACCTTAATGTATAACAAAAGCTAGTCAGTAAAATAAATAATTATACTATTCAGCTATTTCTTAAATCTGCTAAGGATTGACATAAAATATGAAATAGATTTATTTTAATAGAGGATTTTTAAACCCTGGCATTTTGTTGATGATAAAGTCCAGTAACAATTGTCTAAACTTTTAGAGGGTTAGGTTACCAGCAGAAGACAACATCTGGCTTAGCAATATTTACGTGTTTCATAAAAAGTCAATCAGACCGTACCAGGGAATGGCAACTGACAATCTGATTGGTTTATTGCACGTGACAACCGAAATACACCTAAGAATCATGGTTTCACGATAGCAAAGGCACATTGACATACCCTAAATAGAGCAAAGCTTGTATCGTTGAATTTAAAATTCATTTTGAAGCGTTTTGCCGCTGATAGCAAGGTCAAGGTGCTTTTTGCAAGATTTATGGGAGGATGTAGTAGTGGAGCAGATGGTGGAGATGAGTGGTCCTACATTTGATTGGCAGATATGTTCACAAACATTTCTATGTAGAGTTTGTATGTTTTTCGCATGTCTTCTTGGGTTTTCTATCATACTTAAGAATTAGTAATGATAATTTCACTTACAAAGTGCATTATGAATCATTTATAAAAATCTCCTTTTTATTCTACGTAAAGCCTGACTCAGGAGGCATGACATTTAAACTTAGTGAGTCACTATTGAAGCTCCATCACTGCAAACATCTTTTAAAATATGTATTTTATTGTAGGTTATGTATCCGACTCTCTGGTAAAAGCAAGACTGGTGGGCAACTCTAATGTCTGAGTACGTTTGAAGTCTTGGTTGAGCTGGCAAGCTCCTCTCCCATATAAATGCAAAATTAATTTTTCTTTTGATAATTTGGCTAATTAGTCCTTCAATATTGGAACCGGGCGGCACGGTGGCTTAGTGGTTAGCACGTTCGCCTCTCAGCGCTAGGAATTCCTGGTTTAAATCCTCATCTGGATGGAGTTTCCATGTTCTCCCCGTGTCTGCGTGGGTTTCCTCTGGGTTCTCCGGTTTCCTCCCACAGTCCAAAAACATGGATCAAGTCAAGTGAATTCTCAAAATTGCCCCATATAGAGTGTGTCTGTGTGAGTGAGTGTGTGCCCAGCGATAGATTGGCTGCCCAGCGCCCGAGATGTTCTCCCCTGGATGGGCATGGGGAACCCCACCGCGACCCTAATAGAGGATAAAGCAGGAGATAATGAATGAATGACTGAATGAATATTGGAACCATAAAATGCTTGGATCAAAATTATGCCATTAAATAATTTAGCAGTTATCCTTTGCATTTCTTTATTTTAATGGTTTAGAAAAACAGTTACATTAAATTAGTCTCTTTCTGTATGCATACAGTATGTACTGTATTTATTTACATTGCTGTAATGCTACACTGTATAGTAAGTGGCATGAAACCTGATTCCCAAGAATGTAAAAGGATTTAATTTTCTTTTTAAGTTTTCACATTTTTTTCTTTCTTTATGACTATAAACTACGATGAAAGTCATATTTGATATTAAAATATATTTTGTTGATCCACTACTGTCTGCTATAAAAAAATAAGCTTTGTTACTAGGTTTTTATTCATTAACAGAATTCCATTATCTAAGGGTTACAAAGTGTAATGAGCTTACAGTGTGTGTGTTTGTGTGTATGTGTGTATGTGTGTGTGTGTGTGTGTGTGTGTGTGTGTGTGTGTGTGTGTGTGTGTGTGTGTGTTTGTGTGATGTAGGATGAGTGCCCATGCCCTGTATCTTCTCACTGGGAAAGTACGAATGGCTCTTTACCGAGTGCAGGTGCAGTCAAACAGGAAGCTGATTACTCAATCACAGATACAGGTGAACCATAAAGCCTTAACACACCCACATTTATTTATACTTTTAACCAGAATACACCGAGAAAACCAGCTAAAGCTGTAGTAGCCAGACTATTATTATATACAATGAATGTCGGAATTTGAATAAGTATTAAACCTGATCACATAGCACTGTATTAAATAGCGTGTACAAACATGCTGTACCAACCAAGTAGTGTGTCATTGTTCTTTTCGGAACACAATCCTGTCTTTCCATTTTTGTTCGCAACATTAATTATTAAAACGAATACAACACAGACTGGGTGGCACTGTGTCTTAGTGCATTGAGTTGTGGCTTTGCAACAAGGTCCTGGAACAGAGAATTAGTGATGACCAGGGTCATGTCTGTGTGAAGTATGTATGTTTTCTCAGGGAATTTTTCTCTTATAGTACAAAATCATGTCAAGTCAGAAGAATTCAAAATACTAAATCACTGCTTTATCAAAATGTGCTGTTTTCTTGCTCTTTGTTTATTAATGAGGGCTGTCATAGTATCAAGCACCTCTTGCTATCTTGATTAGGCTGTTTAGAAAATTGATGCATTAATATATAATTTGCCTATTTTATAATTTAATTTAAAAAATTTCTTTTTTAAATATGATTTTGATAGCTAAGCAAGAAGTGATGTTGCAAAATGCCTGCTTTCACTCAGATGCCAATATTAGCTATTAAAATGCTATGTTCAGATCACAAGATCTATTCTAAGTAAGTTTTGTTTCGAAAGAATGCCAAAACAGTAATTCCATCAATCAGTTTTGTCTCCTCCCAAGTTATTTTAGGCATGTTTTCAGCAGGGTGACTCACCCAATGGTACCAGTTTCAAAAAACAGTCATTATTCTTTTGCATTTAACCACCTTTTTCTGTCACATTTCATTATGTTAATATCACATCATAGTATATTATATAGCAAGCACGTCTTCTAAAGCAGCATAACTGCAAACTGGTCTTGTACACAAACCTAATATGTAATTGACGTATGGGGAAATTTCAAGGTAGCAAAAGCTGACTTTGAATGTCATAGAAGCCAGACTTCCCATTTTCGACCCACTGTGTTGTGCAACATTATGAAAAGAAATTCTTATTTTTTGAGACATACTTATCTTCTTATCAGATCAATTAAAAAAAAAACCCTAAGGCAGAGCTGTTAGAGATCAGGTCTGTGCCTGATGTTCTGTCAGAGCATCTACCAGGAACCCTTTATATAATTATTTCCTTAAAGCTTTAGGAGTAAAAGCAGGGAATTCTGTTTCAGCTGATACACATGACAACTATAATTAAATCGGTCTACCTTTTGCAAATCTCACATACACTTACACATATTCACATTCGTTACCAGTTCCCTCTTGTGTGTTCTTCATATTCACTCTCTATTCCTTGTTTCTCTTCCACAGAAGCTGGTGGCCACAGCCCGTCCGAAGACCATCTGATCATTCCTGAAGTGTGTCAGACCATTGAGGTGATGACCGAGAATGAGGATCAAGCTGTCAGCTCCAGTCACCCTTACCCTCTTCAGATATCTCCTATGTCCTCATATGGAGGTCTGTATCTCTTGCTGTCATTTTTAATTCGTCCATTTTTGTTTACCGGTCACGATAAGCACACGAAGGTTCCCAAGAACTTTTCCAGAATAATTTATGCTGTGTAATCAATCTTCACTTATTTTCATTTAAATATTACAATATCGTACAGCCAATTTGTATATTTCGCAGTATTTCAATTGGACTTTGCCTTCATGCAAAATCTTTGTTTTTAATTAAGCCTGTAACAAATTTGAAAATAGTAATGTATAGAAAAACAACTAACAAAATAGTTGCAATCAAGATAAAAGTGAACATGGCTGAAAATATCAAAAGGGCTTTTGTCCATATATTCAAATGAGCAAAAAGCATTCGACAGAGTTGCCTAAAACTCACTGGATTTAAATAAATGAAGACCAATAATCATTTTGTTTTGCTTGTGACTGTCAGTGCACAATAAAACAATAATAACCACTATAATCCATCATAAACTATTATATTCCATTATAACAATAGTGAGAAATCTGTGCTTCTGCCAGCGTTTTGGTCTTAATCTTCTTTCATCATCATTTCATTAAGGGTTTATATATTTTTAATATTGCAAGTACGATTTCCTAATCTTAAACCCCTACACTGATCTGTTTAGAATTAAACAGGAGCTTTCTTAAACGAACCTCAGTATAGAGCAGGATTTGACTTAATATTTCATTTGTCAATACAATATTTCACTTCTTCTAAAAGTTTATTATGTAAATTAAACACAATAATAAAACCCAGAATATAATTTCATTTAAAACTGTAATGCCTCTCCATAGCGGTAACCAGATCCTCTCAATGCTGGGGATCCAGCTTCGAATCCCAATCTAGATGCTGTTTTCCTAATCTCTCCGTGTCAGTGTGGGTTTTCTCCAGGTTCTCCAGTTTCCTCTTACAGTCAAAAATTGGAATTTAAGGTGAATTGGCTGCTCTGAATTGTCCCTATCTTAATTGCCTATATATATTGCATGCATGAGTGAGTGTGTGCCCAGTGATGAATCGGTGCCCTGCTCTGGGTGCTCTACCCAGCACCCGAAACATAAGCAGAAGCTAATGAGATCAGATGAGATGAATAATGTTTACACCTTTGTAATTTTCCCTCGACATTATACAGAATGGTTTATAATAACATGCACACGGTAAACCAGCTGTTGTGTTCCAGCATATCACTAATCACCAGACACATTGTGTATTTTTATATCCATGTAAATCACATTTGACACGAGCTCTGCTACAGTGTCTTCTAAATGATGACAAATATTGCAATAGAGTTTGATTTGTGGCAAAAAATCAAACAAAGAACAAAACAATGCACACAGAAGACATTTATCTTCTTTAATAGGGATAGACAGACTGAACAGACTAGATCATTCTTTTTTTAATACGATGAACACAACTAGTTTCTGTGTAAATGATGTGCTAATACATTTTTTATTATAATTTCAGAATTTCTGATTTAATAAATGTGTCCAGGACTGGTGACCTATCCAGGTGACCATTTTCCCACCATTAAGGATTATATAATAAGGCTGTCAGTATTACAGCTTTGGTATAATTTTTTTACTTTACAGCATGTTATTTTGTAAAGAAAAAAAAAACAATAATAAAAAAAAATCTAGGAACTAGCACAATTTAACCCAGTAATGGCTATTTGCTTTTTCATTTACATATTTATTCAGCTCTTTGCTCAATTTAAATAAATCACATGTACTAGTTTTTGGATTATTTTGTGATTTATACATACATAACATAACATTATACATATAACATCCAGATGCTTTTATCCAAAGCAAATCACAACTTGTTGTCACACACTGTTGATGGTTGGGCTTAGACAAGGTCAGCCCCCTAGAGTCCACATTGGCACATTGGCAAAATCAGTGGCTTCAGGATTTGAATCTCCATCTTTTTGTTTGATAATCCCACACCCTAATCCTTGAGCTACATACAACTATTTGTATTAATTAAAAATAAGCACCACAGGACTGTTATATAATTATAATGTATACTTTGTAATGGTGGATATAAACAGAGATAAATGCTTTGTGTTTACACAAAAACAAGTTTTCATATAACCCCTGTCTTGATGTAAAATATAGGTAGTTCTGTGCTGTTTTTCTGATAGTGCCTTACTCTAGTTTAGGAGAATGTAATACTGTTTACATGAGCACTTGAGTAATCAGAAAATCCTGTTGATGATTAATCACCTGCATGCGAATGCACTGTCTGGCTGAATGCAGTCTGGAGCAAACATGACTTTAAGCTCCTGTAAGGTTTTCATAAATGTGTCTTGACATTTAAGACATTCCGCTTCTGAAATAGCTCAGATTTCATAAAGGCTCTGGTTTGCATTACAGCCTAATAAATAGCCTGTGACTTCTCCTAGTAGCTCAGTGGCCATAAGGTTCTATCTGGCTATTCTGTAACCAAGGTCACTGAGTCTGTTTATTGCTACCCCTTTCTCCCTCCACTTGCACATCACATAAAATATAATCTGTTATCACAACACTTGGCAATGTACTATTTTCGGGGGGTGGGCGCATACTTCTGAACTGGTTCAAAATCAGTGATTCATAAACAGAGATCTTCCATTATTGATATTTAACACAGGTTTATTTCAGGTTGAAGAAAAAAGTGCTGATCTATGTTTCTAAGGTTGCATTACTTATCGCTGAAAGCCTAGAAGGCTGGAGGGAGGGCTGTGTGTGTGGGGGGGTGGGTGTGTCTTATTCAGATACATTATGTCTGTTAAAAGCCAAGCCCAAACGAGTTCTTTTAGTTGTCACACCTATTTTAACTGACTATACACAACTTGTAAAATATCTCTTGTGTTTACTTTGTTGGATCATGTGATATTATTTCTGTCATACATTCTGGACTTCTTAAAATAAATTAAAACACATTAGCAGACATTAAACAGGTCATTGAGTGATGGTGGTAAATGTTTATAAGGTAAGCCCTATAAAGCAGGATGTTTGTTTTCGGTCCTTGCAGTAAGAGTGATTGCTCAGGGGATGATGCACACACACCCTTTTGGCTCAAGATCAACATAACATGACTAAGCATCTCTTTCTCCCGCTTTAAAATTTGTTTAGACCATAATATTACGACACTAGACCCTTTCTCTGTTACAAGCAGCTCCACATCCTCATGCGTTCCTACCCTCCGTCCTCTTCAGTTTCATTAACCTGTCATTCGGGATAGGCCCCGGCAGTCTGTCTCACCTTGCCATGTTTTTTTGTGCACACAGAGAGCGACACTGACAGTGCACAGAGTGAAGAGGACACCAAAGAGGTATGTGTATAACCGCTGTTTTCTTAAGTGAAAGTGTTTTCCGCATTTGTTCATGTTGTACTGACATCCGGCCACTAAACTTTGAATGTGACTGATGGTAATAGTATTGCAGCCAGATACAGGAAAGCAGATGGGCCCCTTTAAGATGACATCAGATCAGCTCCCTCCCTCTGCTGCCTCCTGTGTGCTTGCTTCCTGTAATGCTCACAGGCATGTTTGCTTCTTCAGAGCCAGCATTCACAACAACCCCTGCTCTGAACTTTAATCAGTGTTGTGATACTTCTGGGGAAAAAAATTATAAATTGTTGGATGCTAGTGGTGCACACTGCACATTGGGAAGCAGATACTCCCAGCGCCGATCTATCGCTGGCCTCTGTCTGTAATTTAATTATTTTTACAGTCATCTGTAATATTTGCAGACATGTAAATAAATCTACACAGTTTTTAGCTGCAAGTAAAAAAGTAGTGTAACTCAGTAAGCATCTTGAGTGTTAGTATCCATTGGATTAGTTTAAGTTACTAAACTGTTAGTGTTCCACCTGATCAGATTATATAATACCGTATAATTGTTGAACTGCATCATCACAAAGCAGCCATTCATTCATTTTCCAATGAGGGTTGTGCGTTTTACTGGGGAGCATCTTGGGACAACAGAAAAAGCACCCTGGACTGGTTACTAGGAGAGGCACATAGACAAACATCTACCATAATAGGTGATTTAATACAATTCACCAACTGGGATGTTTTTGAACAATTGGAGGAAATCCATGCAGGCACCATATTTCCCATTCTGTAAAAACTGTCTTCTTAGATCCTTATATATATAATTACTAATAGATATGATTTATATTATGTATATTTACTATATTTTACAGTCATTTATGTACAATGTCAACTAAGTAGAAATGAACTGGGAATGTTTTTGTATGAAAGTGCTTTTGAGTCATTTTAGACACAAAGTGAGTACACTGAATGTTTATTTCGAGGGGTTTGGTGTTTCATAGTGGATGTATCCAGTTCCGTTTTTGAGTTTAGGAAGTTAGACCACACTGTGGAGTTTTTTAGAGTGTCTGTGAACGACAGTCTGTTTATCCTGTGGCTTAGTGCATATTCTCACTTCCTGTGCTACTAAAGTCTGATGCAAAGCTGGAAAGAAAGTAAGAAGCATGGAGAGGGTGTGAGGTCAGTTGTGTTATAGCATGCTGCAGATCTGCTGTGGCAGGTTCAAAAACATAAAATGCTGTTGAAATATGAAAATTAATCTGATATGTTCTGTACATTCCTCCAAGTGTAAAGGTTGGACTCCCTTATGCTTATCTGCAAAGCACCTCTGCATCTTAAACAGCTGGAAAGTTGGAAATAGTCTTGGTTTCTCATATTGTGTGTATATAAGCTGTACAGTATTTTATGTACATTTAAAAGCAACATTACTGCGATTTGAAAGCTGCATGTTTGCTTAGCAGATGCACATGTTTTGGTTTTGCATATCAGGGTTTCACATTCAGTGTTGTCTTTTTGTTGAGTATCACTTTTAGTGTTCAAGATCGAAGGTTGTAAATCCCCGTTGGCGGGTCACACTTTGTCGCACAAAGGTTAAAAGTAAATGTTTGAAAGGTCTGGTCACTGCAGTATTTCTTACAGTCACTTCAGGCAGGATTAAATAACATTCAGGAAGCAGCTTTACACTTACGGTTAGCTGCAGTCTGATAATAGTGATGAGGTGGCCATAAAAGTGACACCAAAGACAATTAAAGTTGTAATAAAAAATGGAAAAGGTAAAACTATGTCCAAGCATAACAGGAGCACTTTGTAACCATGTTCTTTTTGTATTGTGCAATTTAACAGTTTGTGTGTGTGTGTGAAAAAGAGAGAACTCATGTGTCTAGCTAAATTTATCTTTGTAGATAATATGTGTAAATAAATTGTATGTGTGTGTTTGTGTGTGTAGCTACATTTGTTATGAGAGAGAGACTAACCACTTATACTGTGTGTGTGTGTGTGTGTGTGTGTGAGTGTTTGTGTGTTTGTATATGTGTATTATATGTGTATATGTGTATAACCTTGCTTATGACAAAAACTGTAGCATGTGTATAGTGGTGGTAAGGCAGTAGTGTGTTTTTTTTCTGCATACCAGAGGGCAGATGAATCACGCAGAGTCAGACAGAAGAAAAGTTCTTTTCAACATGGCAGGAGCGCTTAAGACTATTGTTACTTATAACTGCAGACTTTAACTGTTCAGATTTAGAGATCTTATTAAATCATATTGAATTATGAATAATGTTGAAAAGGCTTACTTTGGTTCAGTTATACACTTGCTTGTTGTACTGAATGTTGAAATTACCATATGTTCAAAGTGCTTCCTCAAGGACACTTTTATCACAGAGCACATTCATCTACCACACTGCTTCTTTACAAACAAACGGGTGATGGATTGGATCAATAAAAGGCTGGTCCCTTATCATAGCAGGTGCATAAATACAGTTTGAAAAAGTTAATTTAGACTTTGATCCTATAATAAACTATTGACATAATTAGGTTTGCACTTAATGCATTAGTATCTTCTGTACTGCCATTACTGTTGGTACTTTAATAGTGAACACACGATCAGGCCATTAAAAAATAATGATTTCTGTATTTTGCTTTTTTTGCAAATCAATTTTTTTTTCTGACACGGTGCTGTCGTTACATTGGGGATAAAGGTTGGAATTCCTATCAAGCATTCATTGTTCTCCCTGTGTTTGCATGGGTTTACTCCTGGTTCTTCAGTTTCTTCCCATAGTCCAAAACCATGGATTCAAGTTGATTTGGCTGCTCTAATTTGCCTCTATCTAAATTACCACTAAATAGTGTGTGTGTG
>JAFMOD010000473.1:54150-65611 GCA_019802435.1 Corydoras maculifer | reverse complement strand
CAACTAAACACAAACACAAACAAACAAACAAACACACACAAACACATACAACCAAACACATACAACCAAACACATACAACCAAACACATACAACCAAACACATACAACCAAACACAAACACACACAACTAAACACAAACACACACAAACAAACACACACAAACAAACACACACAAACAAACACACACAAACAAACACACACACAAACACACACAAAAACACACACAAACACATACAACCAAACACATACAACCAAACACACACAAACACAAACACACACAACTAAACACAAACACACACAAACAAACACAAACACACACAAACACAACCAAACACAAACACACACAACCACACACAAACACACACACAACCAAACACACACAACTAAACACACACACAAATACATACAACCAAACCCAAACACACAACCAATCACACACAACCAAACACAAACACAGACAACCAAACACACTCATATAGAGACACACAACCAAAAACACACTCACATAGAGATACACAACATTTAGAGATGCACTCTAATCCAGAGATACACAATCTTTTTTATTAATAATTTTTTTTTTTTTTTTTTTTTTTTAGTTTTTACATTTAAAGTCATGGATAATGAAACCTAGCACTCCAGCTGTTTTTGGGATGTGCCGTCGCACGTCAGACCGTCCGGCGCGTCATGGCACCGTGGCCGAGGGTTCTGCGTGTGTGAGGGTCCCATCGGTCCCGCAGTGCAACGCTCTCTGCGGCCCTCTGATGTGCTTTCATCTTCGCTAACGGATCTAACCTGAGATAACGTCATCTATTTTTAAAGGGCGGATTGCGGTGTTTAAGTCTCCGTCGTGCACTTATACACACACACACACACACACACACACACACACACACACACTCACACGGTCCCGTACCCACAGTACAGAGCTGATAAAACTGTATTGCCTGTAACTAACTGTACCTCTCTTGCTCGTCCCTCGCTCCCTCCCTCTCTCTCTCTCTCTCTCTTTCCCTCGCTCTCTCGCTCGCCCTGCCTCTGTCTGTCTCTCATCCGACTTCGGCGTGATGAATGATCGGCTCCAACCGTTCCTGTTAATCATTAGGCCTCTCTGAGGGAATACAAAGAGGAAAACAGGAAACACTACATGATCTTTCCACGTCACCCGCAGCATAAAAAATGTGATAAATGTCCGAAGTTAAGATGCATTCTCCCTCTCTCTCCCTCTCTCTTTCTCTCTCCCTCTCTCCCTCTCTCACTCACTCTCTCTCTCTGTTTTCTGTCAGATGTAGAAACGCCGTGAGTCCTACCTTCATCTCCATGATTTAAAGGCCTACATCCACCACGCAGGAGTGTAAATAAAGACAAGTCCGGGCCGCGCCATCCGGCTCTCCTCGCTCGCCGAGGACCGAAGGTAATGCGAGGCCCGAACCCCGGGACGCAGTGTCCTGCAGCGCGTCCTCCCTCAGAGTGCTCGGCGGCGATGCTGCCGAGGCCGATTTTATCCACGTTATCCATTCCTAAAAAAAAAAAAAAAAAAAAATTCGTAGGATGTGGGAATCTCATTAGGGCTGAATAAGCGTCGCATCGACACTTCGGCTGCCCCGTCCATAAGCGGCACGCACATCACTTAATAGATCATTAACCAGCGTTGTGCTGCTGACACAGGGCTTTCCTTTAAAACGCCGCTCCTCCATTAGGAGCTCAAAGCGGAGCGGCGGAGTGCGGCGCTGCAACACTCCTCATTGTTACCGCTCCTCTTTATTATATTATTCCTCCTTGCCTCGTCACTGCGATTAAACGCACGACCGGCGGAACGGCCCCTGCGCTTTTCTTTTCTTTTTATTATTTTTTTATTAAAGTCCTTTTCTTCACATTTGTCCGTCCAAATTCTCAGCGTTTTCACTTTAGTCGCTTCATCTCGTCTTCATACTTCACCTGCACTCACTACTGAATTAATACTGGAATTACTCCTGAATTAATGACATCACTCTGCGTCTATAACTATACCATATATTACTAAATTACTCCGATGTTTAGAACAGCATTATTATTATTATTATTAGGTTTCTGTATTAATACTGATTGTCACTATATTACAACCTCTTATCATAGACTATTGCACATTATTGCTCTTCTGCAGTATTACTATATTACTCCTGCCTTTTTTCTGCATTAATACTATATTATTTCTGCGTCATAACAGTACTAATACTATATTACTCTTTATTGCTGCATTAATTATGCATTCATAACAGCATTAATATTGTGTTACTCTTGCATTTATGACTGCAGTATCACTATATTACTCCTGCATTATAACAGTATTACAGCTTTACTCCTGCATTCATAACAGCATTATTACTATATTATTCCTGCATTATAACTTTATTACTCTTGAATTCATAACAGCATTAATATTGTCATTAGTGCCGTATTACTATAATACTCCTGCATTATAACAGTATTATTATATTATTTATCTTGCATTCATTACTGCATTATTACTGTATTACTCCCACATTCATAACAGCATTATTACTATATTATTCCTGCATTAATTATTGCATTATTACTACAATACTCCTGCATTTATAACAGTATTATTACTCTTGAATTCATAACAGCATTATTACTGTTTTACTGTTGAATTCATAACAGCATTAATATTGTATGTATGTATAATATTGTCATTACTACAGTATTACTATAATACTCCCGCATTATAACAGTGTTATTACATTACTCCTGCATTTATAACAGCACTGATACTATATCACTTTTGCATTTATTCCTGCATTATTACTGTATTACTCTTGAATACGTAACAGCATTAATGCGATATTACTCTTGAAATCATGACAGCATTTTTACTACATTACTCCTGCATTCATAACAGCATTAATACTGTATTACTCCTGCAGTCATTGCTGCATAATTTATATAATTGTTATATATGGTTGATTATTATATCACTCGTGTATATATATATATATATATATATATATATCACATAATTGTAACTATCTTTCATCATGACTATCTTTTCCCTGCCTTCTGCACTTTGCCAGTATTTAAAACAGTACATCATAATCCTATTCCTCCTGCACTTCTGTTCTATTCTGATGTATATTCCTCTCGTCTTTGTTAATTCTGCATCATTAATGATTTATTTCATCATTAACACGCGCGTTGTTTCGGAGATAAGTGTTTTATGTCACTTCATCCTTTTAGCATAATATTAATAACACGTATTAATTATTATTAATCCTCTCCTTTAGTGTTTAATGTATGGCTGCGGCGTCCCATTCGATTTTCTTCTTGGTTGATGACGAACATCAACGCGCTGTTTTGACTCCATTCCTGAACTGATGGTTACTTTGGTTTGTTCTCCTCGTGTCGTATTTCTCTGCGCTGTTTATGGCTGCAGCGATCTCTGTATTCAGTCCTGTCATTATAACATCATTAGTGATGCCTAATTACGACTGGATTGCTCTAGTAAATATTTCTTTTCTGTTGCGTAATTGGAGCTCTTGGCGCGGTCGGTGTGTCGCGTCAGGGCGGGTTGCGTATTGGGATTTATTTTAGTTGTAAATAAATTTTTTGTGCGTTGGCTGCCTCGTTGTCGTTGTTTTGTAGACACCTGCATCTCGCTGTTCGTCTGTCGTGTTTGTTGTTCCCGTTAATTCGTAAGTAAGTCCTTTTTAATTAAAGGAATCTGCTGCGTAATCGTTTTTTTTTTTTGTTTTGTTTGTTCGCTTTGAAGTCTTTGCCGCTAAAAATGCAGACGATCAGTTATTTATCAGCAAACGATTTACAAACGATGTAATCGAATCGGCAACCTTCATAAACAAATAAGTTTATATATGATAAGTTGATAGGGACGCGATCGGACGCTTCGATCCAGACAACGCGGGGCTGCAGTTACGACGTTGTCCACACGAGGGCAGAGTTCGGCTGGTTTTGGTGTCGTTTCCCGGCCTCGTCGCTCCTCCACAGACACAATCCGGCGCGATCCCGTGTTCTGCGCATCAGTTAGCCTTTCAGGTATTAAAAAAATAAACTTAACTGCTTATAGACTCGATTATCCCATCCATCAGCGCGACGCGGTCCTCACAACACCGGCGCGTTGTTAACGTAACGACCTTTAAAAGAAACCATGCGATGGGAGGTGTGTTTGTAGTCGGCGACTCTTTTAATGTGAGCAGATGATTTTAATGGTTTTTTTATTTTGTTATTATTTTAAGTATTTTTATTAGGTTTCCGTCGCTCTCTGAGATGCACGGCGTTGCGGCGGGTTACATCAGAGCCGCTAAATCAGGAAAAGGGAAACGAAAGCGTGCAGACAACTCCAAACATCGAGCGGATAATCGGCAGCGATGCGGCGCGTCCTCGTCTCGGCGGAGTGCGTCGTTTTTTTTTTTGGTGGAAAACGCGAACAAAAGAAGTGAAGGAAACTATTGCGCACGGCGGCTGTCACGTGGTCGGCTAACGGCCTAAATCCTGACGTGAGGCTGTAATTAATTTGCTATGAGATATTATAAGGCTCCGTTGGCCGATTGCGCACACATTGTGGCCTTTCGCGTTAATTTTGTATTATAATAATAGTAATAATAATAATAATAAATTCATTGCGCAACGACGCAACGCGTCATAGATGATTATTATAAATCGATGGTGATATTGGCGATCGATAGATCAGTAGGTTAATAAATCATCGAACGTAAAGTTTTTTTTATTATTATTTTTTTTTTTCTTTTTTTGGTGGCGCAAAGCGAGCGCGCACTCCGCTGCAGGCGCTCAGCGCGCTTTTTGATCCGAGCGCACCTTCCCGAGGCGGCCCGCGAGGGGAGGGGGGCGGGGCCCTATGCAAATGAGCCCCATCCACCGCCTCGGATTGGCTCGGGGGGGCCGGCGGCGTCACGGGCTGGAGGAATAAATCCCGCCGCCAGCTTCGCTCTCCCAACACTGAGTCCTGAAGTCCGATCCATGAGGCGGTCTCTCTCTCTCACTCTCACTCTCTCTCTGCGGGACAGAGCTGGAACACACACACACACACACACACACAGCGGAAACAGAAGACACGCAACTTTTTGGACGCCGAGCGACCGACCGACCGACCGTCGCGGGACTGGAGCGCGCGTTACCCGGTGCGCGCTCCCGACTTGATCCAACTTTTTTTTATTTATTTTTTTTAAATCGCTGAGGTTTTGAGGTCGCGTCGTTGTTTTTTTTTTTTAATTTTTAATTAACTATATATTTTTTTAATTGTTTGTTTTGTTAGTATTTTGTTGGACTTACTGCACTGAGACTTTTGTTGCCACCGAGCGGCTACCTCTCTCGCTGCCTCCCTCCCGCGCGCGCGCGCACCCAGATAATGCCCCGCCGCCGCCGCGAGAGCCTCAACCTCAGGCTTTGAGGTCGAACCGACCTGCGCGAACCTGTCGGAACGAGAAGAACGAACGAAAAGAGAGAGAGAGAGAGAGAGAAGTTTGCGTGCGGCCGAGCGAGCCGAACGATGCGCAGAGCGAAACCCTTCGCTGTGCACTAAGTTTTATTTATTTTTGTTGTTGTTGTTGTTGTTGCCCGTTTTTCGGCGCGCCGTGCGCACCCGCCGCCTGCGCGCTCCCGGGGGGACCCCGCCGGACGACGACGAGAAGCAGACGCAGACGCAGAGGCGCGCTTTGGCACCGCACACGCAGCCGGCAGCAGCAGGTCGCAGAGACGCGATGAGCGCCGCCTCCGAGCTGCCCACCAGCCCCCTCGCCCTGGACTACGTGAACGACTTCGACCTCCTGAAGTTCGACGTCAAGAAGGAGGCCCTCGCCGCCGGGCTCGACGCCGCCGCCGCGGGCCGGCGCTGCGTGCAGCCGCAGGGCTCGGTGTCGTCCACGCCCATCAGCACGCCCTGCAGCTCGGTGCCCTCGTCGCCCAGCTTCAGCCCGGCCGAGCACAAGAGCAACCTGGAGGAGCTGTACTGGATGCCCGGCGGTGGATACCCGCAGCACGTGGACCCGCACGCCCTCGGCCTCACGCCCGAAGATGCCGTCGAGGCCCTGATTGGGCACGCGCCGCCGCCCCACCTGCATCAGCAGCAGCCGCCGCCGCCGCTCCAGCCGGGCGGCTTCGACGGCTACCGGGCCATGCCGCACCACCACGGCCAGCCGGCGCACCACCCCCAGCACCCGCACCACGCGCAGTACACCGGGCTGGCACAGCAGCATGGCACCGACCTGCACGCCCACGAGCACCAGCAGCAGCAGCCGCATCATCAGCACCAGGACCCGGACAGCCCGTCCCCGGGCTCGCCGCAGCTCCATCACCGGCACCACGGCCACCACCACCACGCCCACCACCATCAGCACGGCCAGCATCCGCACGGCCACCCGGCGCCGGCGGGCCACCACCACCATCACCACCACCACCACGGCGTGGGCGCCCTGAGCGTGGAGGAGCGCTTCTCGGACGACCAGCTGGTGTCCATGTCGGTGCGCGAGCTGAACCGGCATCTGCGGGGCTTCTCCAAGGACGAGGTGGTGCGCCTGAAGCAGAAGCGGCGCACGCTGAAGAACCGCGGCTACGCCCAGTCGTGCCGCTTCAAGCGGGTCCAGCAGAAACACGTGCTGGAGAGCGAGAAGACGCAGCTGCTCAACCAGGTGGAGCAGCTGAAGCAGGAGATCGGCCGCCTGGCACGCGAGCGCGATGCCTACAAACTCAAGTGCGAGAAGCTGACCTCGGCCGCCGGCGCCAGCGCCGCCCCGGGCTTCCGCGAGGCGGGCTCCACCAGCGACAACCCGTCCTCGCCCGAGTTCTTCATGTGAGCCGGCGCCGGACTGCGCCCGCCTCCGGGGACTCCGCTCAGCCACTTTGTATTATGACTCTACCACCTATAACAGCCGTAACCCACGTATTACACGAAGTTACCCGAAAAACTGTAACGATACGGATGATATAACGATAATTACCCCGTCATCCAGCCATCAGCAGTGCAACCGAACGACCAAGGTTAGGTGGGTTTGTTTTTTTTTTTTTTTTTTTTTTTTTTTTTTTTCCCCCTTCTTCCTTCCCTTTTTTTTTTTTTTTTTTTTTAAACCCCGTATCCACATGGTTTAAAACTTTTTGCATTCGCCACACACACAAAAAAAAAACTGAGATTCAACCTCGTTCCTTCGTACATTTACATCATTCGTTACCCATCATGCCCCCCCCCCCCACGGCGTCGGGTCCCCCGGTTCCCTGTCCGTCCCCCCCGTCCCATTCGGCTCTTCAAACCCTCTCGAGAACAGAATTAAATAATAATAATGAAATTAAATAGAGTCGTGCGCATCCAGCCGACGCGCCTCGTCCGTTTTTGGGGTGGAGGGGGTTGGGGGGGGATTGGCTTTTAAACTATAGAGAACAGAGGCTCGGACATTTTGTCCGCACGCTCCCGAACTTTTTGCTCCGTCGGTTTATTATTTTTTTTTATTGTCGTTTTTTTTCTCAGAAAGGGGGCCGTGTGCAAAAAAAAAAAAAAAAAAAAAAACGGAAAAAAAAAAACCCAACTAAAAACCCCACCTTTTTATGCAACGTCTGGTTGATTTTATTGCCTGCTCGGTTATATAAAGATAGATATACTGCATTAAGATATTAATCCTGCATGCTGGACATGTACGGTAATAATTTCTATTTTGTACCTCTCATTTTCTTCGTGTATCTTTATGGAAATAGCATGTCGTCGATCTTCCGAGTTTTCCGGTTCGTTTGCCTCTTATGTTTAATTTTGTAATTTGTTTTTCTTTTTCGTCCGGCGAGACTGAGGGCGAGCGGGTCGCGTCCCGTCGGCGGCCGCGTGGTGGTGGTGGGGGGTGGGGTGGGGGGCTGTTTTGTGCGGGGCTTGTAAATAAACGCGGCGGTGGGAGGGCTGCATCTTCGGAACCCGTTTTCTTTTCTACGTTCCTTTCCGACGTTCAGAATTGATTTCTGAATCGGATTTCGGGTTTTTTTTGTTCCGTATGATATGTGCACTTTTTAAATTTTTATTATTTTTTTTGTCGCCTCGTCGCGTCGCTTGCCGTGGAGTGGGCTCGCGGTGGCGAGGTCGTGAGGTCATGCCGCCGACAAGCGTGGAGGTGCGTCACCCACGGAACCCACGACCTCTCGGCCTCCACGTTTAGAACGCCGCTCGCATCCTTTTTGGCTTTGCGCCCTCGCCATCTGATCTCACGGCCCTGGGTCGGTTCATCAGGTTCTACGTTCTGGGTTCTGGGTTCCTCCTTCATGTTCATAATTAAGTGTTTTAAGTTTTCTCTGTTATGTGTTTTTTTTTTTCCTGCCGGTCAGTAAAAAAAAAAAAAAAAATTCTCAAAATGAAACTCAATGCCATATTTTTATTTTATTTTATTTTATAATTTTTTTCTTCTCTTTTCTGAGATTCTGGTTCTCTGCTGGCCAGATGCATCGTTAATGGTTTTTAAAAAAAAAAAAAAAAAAAAAAAAAATTTTGATTAAATTAACACGACAGATCATATTAAATAAGCATGGTGCTTGCAAACGAGTAATTATTCTTCAACTGGAAACGACGAATAAAGGGAAAAAAAGAGGTCATGCATTTAATCTCCTTGCTTTCTGTTCGTTCGTTCCTTTTTTGGTTTTTGCTTTAAAGTTATTTTTTTTTATTGTCTTCGGGATTTTCGTTACTGATTCAACTGTGTTGAAATCGAATCCAAACTGCAGCAGCGGGTTGTTGGCATGTTGGTTCATTTCCTGTATGACACCAGGGGATCAATTTTCAATCCTGTTTATATATATATATAAAAATAAGAGAGAAAGAGCGAGAGACAAGATGACGTTCGAATGCGAACCGTTTCATTCAGGCTGGTTTCTGTTTCGTCTTTTTGATGTTGTTTTATGGAAGAAAATGGTTTCCTATTTTGCTTATTAAAGTCATTGAAATGGCACTTCGTCTCGTCCCGATCTTTGTTTTCATCCGAGCAGCGTTTGTAAAAGATGTGGAATGAACGGAGCGCTCGAACGCAGCATCGCATCCAGCGGTTAAATAAACTTTTGTTATAATAATTAAAACAATACAAATAATAATAATAATAAAAACATGAATGATAATAACGCACAGCATGTCGGCTCATTTGAGGGCTTCGGAGCAAGACACGTTTGCTAGCCCCGTAGTTTGGTATGTTCTCCTGGGCGTCAACTCCATCGCGCTCTTCCATCTTTAATCCCTTTAAAATCCCTTTAAAAAGTAAATGTCCTGTATCCTCTATGACCTGGAACCGTTCTAACTGGTCTGGATTTTATGTCCAAAGTGCACGGAATGAAGAGCGATGGGTTGTGATGTCATCATCATCATCAGAATAAATTACAGACGAAGCGGATGATTTTCGTTAAGCTTTAATAGATTTAGGCAAATTTTGAAATGAATTAGATTTTAAATGAAATTAAAGACACAGGGGAATCGAACGGGACGATTTACACAATTTAAAGTTAATAAATATTTCCAAAAGAATTACAAACTCGTGTAATTATAAAATATAGAAATGAAAATCAGTGCGTTCAAGGTGTAATACACACTGTTACACAGGTCTGTATATTACTCTGTGTGTGTGTGTGTGTGTGTGTGTGTGTGTGAGGGAGAGATAGCAGTCTGTATTTGTGTGTATGCACATGTGTGTTTGTGTATTGTGTGTTTATAACCATATGTATTTGTATATATATATATATATATTCATTCATTTATTATCTTCCACTTTATCCTCTATTAGGGCCCCGGGGGGGTGGGGGTGGGGGTTCCCAATGCCCATCTAGGGGAGAAAGTTTCGGGCGCTGGGCAGATACACCTAGGACAGGGCGCCGATCTATCGCTGGGCACACACTCACTCACACAGACACGCACGCATTATATATATATATATATATATATATTTGCCCATCTGGGTGGAGTTTCCATGTTCTCCCCGTGTCTGCGTGGGTTTCCTCCGGGTTCTCCGGTTTCCTCCCACAGTCCAAAAACATGGATCAAGTTAATTGAATTCTCAAAATTGCCCCCTATAGAGTGTGTCTGTGTGAGTGAGTGTGTGCCCAGCGATGGATTGGCGTCCTGTCCTGGGTCTATCTGCCCAGCGCCCGAGACGTTCTCCCCTGGATGGGCATGGGGAACCCCCCCGCGACCCTAATAGAGGATAAGCGGGAGATAATGAATGAATGAATATATATATATTTGTGTGTGTGTGTGTACAGATGTGTGTGCGTGCGCGCTTGCATGTATGATAGATTTACACACAGAGAAACTCATATCTCATACATGCGCACACACACACATAGAAACTGTGTGTGTGTGTGTGTGTTTAACAGAACTATAGAACGCCTATGCGCGCATTTGTGATTTTTGTGGGGTTTTTTGTATGAGTTTGTGTATTTAGGATAGTGTGTGTGCGTGTGTGTGTGTGTGTGTGTGTGTGTGTGTGTGATTTTTCTATATTTTTGTATTTATGATTAAGTGTTTTTGGCACTGTTTTCGTCTCTATACTTTTGTGTATATATATATATATATGTATATGTGCACCTGTGTGTGTGTGTGTGTGTGTGTGTGTGTGTGTGTGTGTGCACGCAGGCAGCTCAGTAGAGGAGACAAGGCCCTCTCGGTTTTGTCCTGACTTGCCCTTTGAGCGCTGACTTCTGCACAAATCCAGCTAAACGTGTGTGTGTGTGTGTGTGTGTGTGTGTGTTTTCAGTAAAAAGAGATCTTTGACCTCTGGTGCAGCACGAGGAGCACTGTGGGAACGTCTCGATTAACCCCGTCGTCTCCGCGCACACGGTCCGTCGTTTCCGATTGAAATTGTTTCTAATTAAGTTTCTGAGGTTTAAAAAAAAAACAACAATGCAATCAACACAAGACACAGTGAGGACTAAAGCAGGTCACGCCTCGAACCCAAACCCGGTACCTGAGTTGCTTTCGTATCTGTGTTAATAACAGAAGGTTTTATTGTTCCGTCATACAGATGTGGACCACAGCAAACTGCACGGGGGCCGGGGGCGGCCCTCGTACTAAAACCTAAATACGGCCCACGTGTCCCAAAACACCTCCGGTCCACGCCTGGCTCTGATACCTGCATTCCAGAAGCTCCTGTGGTCCTCCGGTGAGATGTCCTGGAACACCTCTGGTCCACATCTGGCAGTGCCACCCACACGTGAGCCGTGAGAACCTCATCAGTGTCAAAGTGTCCTCGCATTCACATTCTCAAACGAATCATTTCCGACCATGTTTGAGAATATTTGAATCGTCTTCGTATTATTATTTAATTATGGTATTTATTAATTGTTCGCTAACATTTAATTGTAGGGCGACCAATATCAACCAATCGACCGTTTTCTGATTCGTTTGAATGAGTTCTGAATCAGGCGGCACGGTGGCTTAGTGGTTTAGCATGTTCTCCTCTCAGTGCTGGGGATTCCCGGTTCGAATCCCCAT